>CAWUFW010012718.1:0-57500 GCA_963921515.1 Calotriton arnoldi
CACTACCTAAGCCACTTGGTAAACAGGGCTGCCCCCTTCTTATGGTGCTATTCCCGATCAATAAGGGCAGCATATGGCAAGGGAAAGAGGAGTACACCATGAAAACAAACGAGGGAACACAGCAGCAATCGGAGTTAGGATCAACATGGTGGCAGCCATCTTGGAATGGATATGTACATATACAATCGTAAATGGAAACTTGTTTGGAGTTGCAATAAATACTTTTATATATTTGGTATATACTTATATTTAGTATACTCCATACAACATAGCCAGTTCTCTACATATATTACCTTGAAGGTACTGTCCGGATGATCACAGGCAGTAGGAATTCGAGGATAATAAAGACACCAGCAGAGATCTAAAGGATACACAAAGTGGGCGTCACCACTCCAGGACCACACCAGAGGATTGTATATCACCATCGTCAATTATGGCCGAAATTAATCTAAAATTAGCCGGCAGTAACTCATACACCATAATGTACCCACCTAACCTATCTAAGAACGCAGCCAAAAAATTCAAACACAACTTAATTAGAAAAAACCCAGATACGCTGATCTCTGACCCTTCCTTCAATATAAAAAACGGCACTATTGTAAATGACTTGATATTTTTCACAAGAAAAACTGCCAAATGGCGCACTGTCATAGCAAAGATGCTTAACATAAAAAATACAAGTAATATCCCACACGGTACCAAACTATCGATCGTTCCTTCAATAAGACTAAGAGCAGATCTTTGCATAACCATATACAAGAATGGTATTGTGCTTATACAAGCAGCCAACAACGAATTGAAAAAGTTTGACAACTATTTTGCAACATTAAAAGACTGTGTAGATAACACAAGTCCCCATCAACAACTGTGCACACAAGCAATCACACAATATACCACCAACGCAAATACCACAGACATCAGTATATCAGAAGAACCCCTACAGCCACAACCAACAACTATGTCAGGAGACACCTCTACCATTAACTGCACAGAGATAGGACAAGAAGCATTACAATACGCTAATATCGTCCCTACCACATTACATCGGGAAAGGTCCATACCTATCCCCCAGGATGTGATGACTCCCACACATAGGCCACTTAGTGGGAACCCCTATCCAGCAATAAATGGTAGGGAGACTAACCCGCCCCCCAAACCCCTCACCACGACAGAACCAATAGCATCTGCTTATCTACAGAACTCGGATCCACCTAGCTCGATCAAAAGCTCACAGAACAATTGGAGCCCTTCGCAGAAGATACACAGAGGAGGCTCAAACACTCAACCTAATGAGAAAAATAGGAGCATTGAAAAAGATACTGATCGGAATCACCGATACACAAGCAAAATACAAATGAGGCAGTTGCTCACTTCTAATACTTCTCCTCTGACTCAAAGGGATATAGAAAACCTTAAAATACAAGCCAACAATATGTCGCAGGACATTCTAAATGCATTACAAGTTATGAAGAAAATATGGGAAATCACCGTAAGGACTCTTTCTAAAGTAGAGCTCATTCAAGAATCAGTGAATGTTCTTCAGGGAAAGAGTAAATGGAGAACCACGCCATTATCAAATAGACAGAATCGGCCATACAAAAATCTTAAATATCTATCTGAGGAGGAAACCCATGCCCTACTCCTATCTTATGAGCCTACAGCCATCAGTAAAGGTGAGGAAATTAGATCAGTCTTGAGCGATGCAAACAGAACTTCATTGCCTAAAACCAGAAAACACGATCTTAACAACCTAAAACAAGTCCATTTAACCAATAGTGTTCAAGAGGTGAACTCGGGTAAATCAGGGAAACCACTTCTCTGCCTACTGCTCAACTGCCGCTCTGCAGTAAAACATGCCTCAGACATTGCGGCCCACATCATTAGTCAGGAAATAGACGTGAGGATATTGACAGAAACATGGCTCAACGAGTCTTCTTCCCCTTGCATGGATCTACTGGTGCCTCCACAGTATAACATTGTGAGGCTAGACAGACTAATTAAAACAGGAGGTGGTATAGCCTGCATACATCGCTCAAATATCTCAGTGAACCAAATACAATCCGCCCCTCTTGAATCATGTGACTACCTCGGTCTCGCTATAAAAACTGAAGATAATCAAAGATGCAATTTGCATGCACTCTACCACCCACCAGGAAATAATGCTTCCTTCATAGACCAGCTAATGGAGATCATCACCGCTAACTCTAACATACACACTAATGATATATTCCTAGGTGACTTCAATTTACATTGGGACGATAATAATGACAAACAGGTTAACGTATTCAAAGACTTCTTAGCAGCCCTAAACCTCACTCAAGCTTGCACTCTGCCAACACACTCGAAAGGGTCAACTCTAGATTGGGTGATCTCTAGAGCTAAGACTACTTCAATTCAATCAATTGTTCCGTGCGACTGGTAAGATCACCATGCCATAACCTTCTTTATATCTACTATAAAAAAAGAATAAGACCACGCAACCTGTCAAACTTAAACAATGGATTAGGGACACCAAAGACCCCAATATCGAGAAATTAGTAGCACGATGTGAGAAGGATCTTACCCAACCCAACAACTTGATGAACGTTAGCGAACTCACAAATCACTACAACACATCAATGACGAATATAATCAATTCCACCATGCCGCTGAGACTGGAAAGAATTACAGAGAAAGATAAAAAATCCCTGGTTTAATGAGGCACTAAATGAAGAAAGGCGGAAATTGAGACTAGCAGAAAGAAAATGGAGACAGCACCCTTCTAACCCCCAGCTAAAAACTCTTAGGAAAACGAGAAACGACTACAACAAAAGCATTCTCAGATCCAAAAAGGAAAATTTTAGATATGAATTGGATAATGCTAAAAACAGACCAAGGAAACTGTTCGAGATGTTGAAACAACAATCCAATAAATTGTCCAAAACTGCTCAGGAATCAACTAAAACCCAACTGAGCTGTGAGGAATTCTCTGCCTTTTTCACAGACAAAGCCAACTCTCTAGAAAGGGAACTTAAGATGGCAGCGGACAACCTCCCTAGCCCACTATCATCACAGACTGATGTTCCCGTGCACACTGCTCAAGATACGAAGAAAAATAAAGCACAATGGTCGACATCCAAGTTATATGACCAGAATTCCATTGCCAAAACGCTCTCAGAAATCAAACCAAATAACCACTACAATGACCCCCTCCCTTCAAAATGCATGAAAAGAATCAATCACATCATCGTTCCCACATGAACAAAAATAATCAATGCATCACTGTCTCAAGGCACCCTACAAGAATGCCTAAAAACAGGTCAAGTCCTCCCCATCATTAAAAAACCTACAGGGGACCCAACAGACCCAAACAACTTTCGCCCAGTGACCAATATTCCATTACTAGCCAAACTACTTGAAAAATGCGTGCAACAGCAACTGAGCCACCACATAACTAATTTCAATTTATTGGATGAATGTCAATCTGGATTCAGACCAGGGCACAGTACAGAAACAGCGATATTACATATAGTGGATGATGCTCTACAGGCCCTGGATCACAATGAAACATGTCTACTAGTTCTTCTAGACCTGTCTTCTGCGTTTGACACGGTAAATCATGAAAAACTACTAGCCCGGATTGAAAACAGGATGGGAATAACTGGAATTGTACTGAAATGGTTTAAATCCTTCCTACAGAATAGAACACAAAGATTCTTGGTAAACCAGACGTTATCCCAACCTAGCCCTAACTCGATTGGAGTTCCACAAGGATCAACATTATCCCCATCACTATTCAACCTATATGTCGAACCCCTTACAGAAATTCTCAGGCACGCAAACATCTCCTATCACATGTACGCAGATGACACGCAGATCTACATTAAGATCTCGTCACTAGAAGAGATCAAGACAATGAATGAAGCCTTGAAAGTGTCATTACATTGGCTAACTAGCAATCATCTGAAATTGAATGCGCAAAAAACTGAATTCCTATTAATATCCCCTCCAAAAAATTCCAAAGATGTGAAGGAATGGGCCAAACTGATCACAGCGCTAAACTGCACCCCTATCCTAGTTGACCCGGCCAAATCACTAGGAATCACGCTGGATAAGAACCTAGACATGAAAGCCCTCATCAACTCAATGGCAAAAAATGCCAGTTTTCACCTGAACTATCTCAGAAAAGTGAAACCACTCATTACTACGTCGGACCTCAAAATGGCAGTTCAGTCCTTAATCATATCAAGGATTGAATATGGATGTACAACATTAACAGGTCTTCCAAAAATCTCCACAGCACCACTAAAAGCCTGTCTCAATGCGGCCGCAAGATTCATTACAGGATCAAGAAAATATGATCACATTTCCCCACATCTGAAGGCATTAAACTGGCTTCCATATGAAGCCAGGATTCAACTTAAACTGGCATGTATCACCCACAAAGCGATCCACTACAAAACGCCAACATACTTAGCCTAGAAAATCGAGCTATCCGGTGGAAGCAGACCATCCCGGAATGCCAAAGACCTGCTGCTGAAACCTCCCATCTTTCAGAAGAAGAAAACATATGACAGAGCATTCTCCGGAGTGGCCCCCAGAATCTGGAACTCACTCCCTCCACATATTAGAAAAATTCCAAACACGTCATCATTCAAGAGGGAAGCAAAAATCTTCCTAATGAGCAAATTCCTACCCTAAACATGGATTGCTCTTCACACTAAAGAGTAAAGTTACAAAAGACTCCTTAGACTATACATGATTATAACTTTGGGACATTACTTGTAATATTGTTGTAAAAGATACGAAAGTACACATCGGATCCTATGTAAATTAATACTGATATTCATTTGCAAATTTAACCGATATTAATTCTGTTGCTGCTGAAACTAATAAGAAAGGCACGAACCGGAACTGTATGTATATTAGTATTGACATACACGCTGTAATCTAAACAATTAACATGTAACTGTGAAGCGCTCCGATACCCTCGGGTCATGTTCGCGCTATATAAAACTCTATAAATAAAATTTAAAAAATGGTGGCAGGAGAAGGGTCCTTCCGTGGAGTGTGGCAAGGCAATTCTGCAGTTGGTGTCTTGGGTCGGGGTTCGGATCTCCTCGAAGGAGTACCGGTGGCGGGTGGTGGATACAGGGGTCCTGGCGCTGTGTGCGGTCCAGGCGTAGACGGGCGCAAGCAGGTTTGCCTTATGCACACCATTGGTGCGTCCACCGCGCGTGTCCGTGCTATGGCCTCCATTAAGTAGCCCTCGGAGGTGGGAGGGGCAGTCCGGGAGGTGGGAGGGCAGGGACTGAGCGGGGGAAGCGAAAATCAAAAGAGACCGGTTGGTGGCAGAGAGAGGAGTGCAACAAGGGGGCCGGGGGAGGAGGGGAAAGAACAAAAAGGGGGGAAAGAAATAAGTAGAATACAAAACAAATAAAGTAAGTAGAGCGAGTAGATAAAATACTATGGAGATAAAGTAAAATACAATGGAAATAAGAGGAGAGAGAGTAAATACAAGTACAATGGAAGTAACAATGAAAAGGGGTTACAACAAAATAATACAGCTGGGGGGCATGAACAGAAAAACGAAAACACAAGGACATGGGGGGGGGGACAAGTGAGAGGCAAGAGACGGACGGCTCAGGGACCAGGGCTCCAACCATGGATGCTGAGCTGGGTTGCCAGGAACAGTCCCTCTGTGCTGCAGCAGCAACGTGGGGGAGTAGCTACCAAGACCAGGTAAGTGGTCTAGGGCTGCTCCCTACTCCCTAATTTGCACAAAGTACCTTAAATGCATCAAAATCCACAAGGAAAAACTGCCACAGAGGAGGGATGTGCCAGAAAACACAACAATGCATCAGTTCCTGAGTCCTTGTGGAGGCGATGCGACAGTTCTGCTGCATGCAGAAGTGATGCGTCGAATCCGGACTTTAGGGGGAAGTGATAAGTCAATTCCAAGATGGTTCTGGTCTGCGGGTGCTGCGTTGGCGATGCATGGTACACAGGCACGATGCTTGGAAATCCAGGAGGCGCTGCATCTATTTTCTTCAGCTGCAGCCCCGCACTGCATCGTTTCTTGTAGCCACACAGCAGGGCCTGCTTCAGAGTCCGTGCAATGGTTTCAGACTTCGGAGACGGGTGTGCAGGACGCAACATGTGTCAATTCTTCAGGCTGCTGGCAGACGCTGTGTGGATTTCTTCGGCAGCACGGGCTATGCATTGGGAATTTCTCCGCATGGCGGTGCTGCATCGGAAAATTCAGCCGCAAGAAGGGCAAAGTGTCGATTTTGTACACTTCTTTCTGAATCTGCTTTGCAGCAGGAACAACCTCCAAGGGCCCAGGACTGGATTTGGCACTATAAGGCAGGTCAGAACTCCCAGCAGTGGAGTTCAAGGATGCTGCAGGTAAATTCTTTGTGTCCCTGAGACTTCTTAACAGGAGGCAAGCTCTACTTCAAGCCCTTGGAGAATCTGTGTCCCTGAGACGTCTTAACAGCAGGCAAGCTCCACTTCAAGCCCTTAGAGAATCTTCTTAAGCAGGATACCACATCAAGGCAAAAGTCAAGTTCTTTCCACTGCCAACAGACAGAAGCAGCAACTGCAGCCCAACCCAACAACAGAACACACAGCAAAGGGCTGTACTCCTCCTGGCATCTCTTCTTCTTGGCATGGTCCTCTTAGTCCAGGAGTAATCTACAGTTTTGGGGTTTTAGGTTTAATACTTATACCCCTTTTTCCCTTTGAAGTCTTTGTTCAGAAAATCCCTCTGGCTCAGCAAAACCAGTTCTGTCCTCCTTGGTCCAGCTACACTACAGGGGGTGGAGACAGCATTGTGCAGGGCAGCCACAGCCCAATCAGGTGCTAGTGACAACTCCTCCCACCACTCTAGCTCAGGATGACTCATCAGAGTATGCAGGGCACACTGCAGCTCCCTTTGTGTGAGTGTCTGGAGTGAATGCATAATCAGCCCGTCAGTCTAAAACCAGACAGTGAATCAACAAGCAGGCAGAGGCACAAAGGATGGTTAAACAAGAAAATGCCCACTTTCTAAAAGTGGCATTTTCAAACACACAATTTGAAAACCACCTTTACTAAAACATTTATTTTTTTATTCTGAGGTCAGGGAACCTAAACTCCATTTCTTTATCTTTTTCCAATTGAAAGTTACACTTGTAAAAAGTTACCAGGCAGCTCCAATGACAGCTATAGGAGAACTAGTCCTTGCAATAGTGAAAAACGAAATGCACAGTATTTCACTATCAGGACATGTAAAACACACCAGTACATCTACCTTTTTCATACACTGCACCTTGCCCAAGCACTGCCCATTGGGGTACCTTGGGCCTACATTAGGGGTGCATCACATGTAAGAAAAGGGAAGGCTAGGGCCTGGCAAGTGGGCAATTAAAAACTGTACGCGCAGACACTACAGTGATAGGTCTGGGGCACATTTGAAAGGCTACTGCTGTGGGTGGCACAATCAGTGTTGCAGACCCACTAGTAGCATTTGATTTACAGGCACTGAGCACACACTGCACTTTACTAGGGACTTACCAGTAAATCTGCCAATCACGGAGAACCAATCATAATTACAATTTACACTGGGAGCACTTGCACTTTGGCACTGATCAGCAGTGGCAAAGTGCAGAGAGTACCTAAACCAGCAAAAACGAGATCCAGCACAGAGTCAAAAATACAGGAGGTAGAGGCAAAAGACAGGAGAAACCACACCAAGGATAGCAGGTATAACAACCCTAAAATGCCCGGATACCCTCTCGGGTGATTAGTCGCCCTATATAAATCCACTGACTGATTGTCTGTTTAAATAGGTGGGGCATCAAAGATCTGTTTTGGCCTGAGCAATCTTTCACATACCCTTCACATATTAAGTGGATTGAGTGACAGGTAGTACTTGGCAAGAAATCCATATCCAAGCTCTGACCTCAGTCTTTTACAGGCACCTCCAATAAACAATTATTCTCATGCTCAGATAACTGAGGTGAAAGCTTACACCTTTGTAGAAGGGGTCCGGATTCAGCAGATCACAATCTGAAAGGTAGCAGGTCTGAATATACCGCATTTGCAGAAGCTACAAATCCAGTACCAACTAACAATTCATCCATAGCAATACAAAAGTACACTTTTGTAGCCTTGCAGAAAAACATGGAGAGCAGTTTATCTGTGAAAAGCACCACACAGAAAACAAAAAAGAAATCTCTATAAAGCTCACAAAAGGCAGTTGACCCAGAAGGGTCACTGAACTTTAGGGGAGTCTTGCAGAGAATGAGGAAGTGACCTTTGCAACTCAATAGATGATTGCAAGACCTTCTAATCAATCTACAGACAACCAGGTCAAGACTGAGGACGTAGACAGCAATCAGCACCAGAATAATGTCTGAGTTCTGGGTATTGCAGAGGATGCTAAAGGACTCAACAGAAAACATTCTTTGTTAATCTTTTAAAAAATGCATTCCTCGAAATTATTAAATTAAGAAGAGTATTGAAGAGTATAGAACACAAAACCAAATACTAGTAAAAGCTAAAAGGACCAACCTCTGCCAATGTTAATACATTTCATTTAAGGGGTGCCTTTACTTAACCTGGCCAACCACCAAGAACCTGTGAAAAATATACTTTAGCGAGAGCTTATTTTTGTCAAACTAAGCTTGCGCACAGGTAGGGGATGACAGCCGCTCATCAAAGCTACTGGTGTAGACGTCTGTCTGATGGATTTGGTTGAATATTAGCGAGTGTGTAGACAGGTAGCGTTGGATGGAGATGAATTAGTACAATTTTGAAACATTTGAAAGTGGATGCTGTGGTGGTGTGGGTTGGTTTACACATTTTGATATCTTCGTCAACAAAGGCAATTCGACCTCCTTCTTCAACCAGCCCATACTGAGGTAAAACTGATGGCACTAAATAACTAGAAAATACATAATCAATAGGGAGTTTTTGAGCCAGTTTTTGGATATATAGTTACTGTCCAGGGTGTGCAGATTTATGAGACTTGCAATGTCTGCACGGCAGGCAGCTGCACATTTGGAATTTATAAACCTGGGCATTAGAGTTTGGAGAGTAGCTCTGTGGGACACAGCTTTGGTAAGCATTGGATGATAATGAGGTTGTTCAGACTGGCATGTCTGTGGGTGGCTTGTTTGGTTAGTAGGGGTGACAAATGGGATACTGTGCAACGAGAAGGCACATTGTGGGGATGACAGGTAGTTTCTAAGTAGATCAGTAGGCAAATGTTACTGGCCGTATTTATGCAAAGTCCTAGTGGCCTCAGGCAGGAAGAAATTACCAGGTAGGCTTAGACGCTGTTCTGTAAAATTTAGCACCAGCTGCATGTATATAAGACTATGGTGCACATGCATCAAACCCCAAAAATGCGATTCCTTATTTGCGATAAACAAGGAATCGCAAATAAAAAATCGCTAAGTGGAATGTATCATGATAATCGCTAATGATTAGCGATTCGCAATAAATCGCTAAATCGGGACCGAGAACACAATTGCGACTCGCTAACACATGAATTCGGGAAAAAAGCGATTTCTTGTATTAGTGATTTCGGTATTTGCGAAATCGCTAATACAGAAATCGCTAATACCGAAATCGCAAAAAACGGGTCGCACTGGAAGCAGGCTGATGACATCACAACCAGGAAGTCATCCAGTCCATGCTTCATTCAGTGCCCTGAGGAACTCAGAGGAGGAGGCAGAGACCTGAAGCTGAGCTGAGAAACCTCACACTCTGTATCCAGCTACCGTTTCCAGACCCAGGGTGGACAAAAATGATGCAGGGAAGAGTGCCACGCCTAGGAAGAGGAAGCTGAAGTTTTCTGAGAGGGAACTTGAACACCTGATTGAAGGTGTCAGCAGTAGTCACGACAAACTGTTTGGGAAATTGTCCCTGAAGGTGCCAGAGGCTGTGAAGCGCAAAATATGGCTGCGCATAAAGGAAAAAGTTAATGCTGTGGGAGTCACACACCGCAGCATTGAGGAACTGAAGAAAAGGTGGTATGACCTGAGGAAACGCGCAAAGGAGCGCATAGCAGAAAGGGTGAAGGAAGCAGCTGGCACAGGAGGGGGTCTATCGAATGCACCCGCAAACACAGCCCTGGAGGACCTTGTTGAGGGGACAATCGAGCCTGAGGCAGTCGTCGGAGTGACACAATTGGACACATCCGGCACAGCAGGAACGTCACAAGGTAAGATGCATGCAAGCGCTAATCCTCTGCGTACTGTATAACCGTGCACAATCCCCCAGGCAAATCACAGTGTACAGGTAAAACCCCATGCCACGTTTCACCTCATACAGAAAATGCATCATGGGAGTTGTAGTCATGTCAGACAAGTGGTCATTCAAAAGCTAACATGGTTAATTAAACATACCAATACCGCATGCCAGCCAGTGTGTTTAAGTCAGTGATTTATTTGGAAATAAGTTTGCCAAATGATAAACAGAATCAGGATAATACAAGACTAACACTGCACTGTTCCACATCACAGATACAGCGGAGGCAGACTCCGACGATAGTGACCAGCTCGTCATCTCAGAAACACCTGCAGAGACGGATGCAGAGTCTCCTGTGGTCCCAGAAAACACACCACCCCCACCACCAAAACGCAGGGCACATGTACCCTCACTGGTAGAAATGGAATCCGATCAGACTCCAGCACCCACTACATCCTCCAGCCAGCCACGTGTCCCTTCACCAACTACAACACCGGCACAGCTCCAAACAGGACGACGGCGCAGGTCCAGGGCCCGTATTGCGGCACATGATGAGCAGGTCCCAAATGTATATGGCGGCGTGGAGTCTCAGATGCTACGTGTGCAGAGCCTGCAGGAGAGACACATGGGCACAATAAATATTCAGATGACAAAGCTGGCCAAAAACATAAGCACAATGGCAGACAATGTGCGCGAACTAACATCAGTGGTTGCTGAGGGGAATCGCCAGACAAACTTGAGCTTACAGGAGCTCACCGGTGCAGTGCTTGCAGGACAACGCATGAAGCGGAGAAGGCATCACCAGAGCCTGATCCGCATGTCAGCGAATACCAGGGCCATCAACAAGCTCTGTAATACCACTGCGCTATTGGCACGGCGCTCCGTGTCAATGCAGATTGATCTAGGCCATTTCTGTGGGGATGTTGCCAGGTCCTTAGGACAAGTCACCACTGCTGTGTAACACATCCAGTCCGGGACTGTGAGTGCCATCCACCTGGAAGGGGAGGAGGGGAGTGAGGAGGCCTCTAGCCTGAGTAGCCTATCGGTGCCAGTGACCACTAACAGGAGGCGCAGTTCGCGCAGCTCAACATCCACGGGATCACGTCAGGGTGATGGTGCAGAGGCAGGTGACAGGAGGCTGGGGGTACGTGGCAAGAGGCGCTAGCCAGGCATTTACTCCTTTTTGGCCATGGTGCGGTAACCATGGTCAATTTCTACTTGGTGATTGCCCTCCAGTGCTGAGTACAGTTTTATTTTGACTTTTTAGACCAATGCAATCACCTTCCAAAATTTCTAACTGCACGTCTCAAGTTTGACATGTGCTCATGTTAATAAATATTTACGTACAGCATTTGTTTGTCATGGCTCATTCTTACCTACCTCAAAAATGATGTTGTGTGATGTGTGCACGTCTCCTCTGACCCTCTGCAGTGTTTGCCACATGCGCCTGTCGGTGTTGTGCGGGTGGTTGCTCGTCACCATCCGAGTCACTGTTGTCCATCTCAATGGTAATGCCCCTTCTGGTGGCAATGTTGTGCAGCATTGCACATACAGCAACAATCCTGCAGCAGGTTTCGCGGCTATATTGCAATGCACCACCAGTCTTATGAAGGATGCAAAAACGACTTTTCAGTATGCCGAATGTCCGTTCTACCACATTCCTTGTGCTTATGTGTGCCGCGTTGTACCTCTGTTCCTGTGGTGTGGCTGGGTTGAGGTATGGTGTCAGGATATATTCGCGCAGGGCATATGCGCTGTCACCTACAGGGTGGAAAGCAAAGGTTAGCCACAGTAATGCTATTACATTTTGTTTCATGATGTAGCAACTAGATATATGTATGTACCAAGTAGGTGTCCTTCGCCAAATTCACCCCTGAGCAGACGCCTGTGGATGCCACTGTGGCGGAATATATACGAGTCATGTGTGCTCCCTGGAAACTGTGCCACGATGTCCGTTATTATATGCTTCGCATTGCACACGACCTGCACATTGATGGAGTGGTACGACTTCCTGTTCCGGAAGATGTACTCGTTGGCTGCTGGTGAACAGATGGGGACATGCGTGCAGTCAATGCATCCGATAACATGTGGAAAATGTGCCACCTGGTAGAACTCCAGTTTAGTCTGGTTCAACTCCTGTGGGGTTGTGGGGAAGGTGATGTGGGTGTGTATCATTGTCAACATGGCGTCAAGGAATTTTCGGAAGAAGCGTGAGTGCGCTTTGGGATACACCTCCGGCTACGGCTACTACCCCCTGGAAACTGCCTGACGCTAGTAGGTGCAGGCTGCATAGGACCTGTGCGTGTGCAGGGATGGCATTGGTCCTACGGGTCTGGTGCTGCAGCAGGGGTTCCAAATCTGCAATGAGGCGCATTATCATTGCACGGTTCAACCGGTACTTATCATATATTTCGTCTTCATTTTGGCCCAGCAATGTTATGCGCACTCGGAATAGCCTCTCCTGTATCCTCCTCCTGCGCTGGGCTGCTGCATTGATCCTCATCCTCCTTGCCAGCACGTAGAGGGCTGCCATTGTGAAAGGCTTACGGGGTCTCCTGAGGCATTTTTAAAGGGTTCCGAATTGTTTGCACCTGTGGTTTTATTTTTTTTAACTTTACCTCCTGGTTGAGATTCCCCTTATTCTGCTCTTGCAAAATAGCGTTTTTCATTGAATTCGCTAATTGCGATTTTTGATGCATTGCTTTGCGATTCTTTATTTGCTCATCGCTATTTGCGGAAGCAATTGTATGTTTCGCTATTATGGTTTCACTATTTTGCTACTCGCTAAATTTGCGAGGGCTTTTTTTGCGAATCTCTAGTTTTTTCGGTATTTCGGTTGATGCATTGGAAAGTTTCGTTTTGCGGTCGCTAACGGCCTATTTTGCATTTTCGCAATTTTTGCCAGTGCAATTATGCTTGATGCATGTGCCAGTATATGTGTCCAGAGAGAGTTCCTTCAATGTAGCCACAAGGCTCGCAGTAAGAAGCATCAGGTAGTGGCAGTGCTGAGATGCACTGTAGGCAGGGCCACTGGAATTATGTGCCAGGAGAGGGCCAAATTACATGGCAGGGTTAACTAAATTATGCGGCAGGAAAAGGCAAATTATGTGGCGTAATGCAGCACATTGTCTGATAGTATTACTTCATTATTATGTAATTTATAGACTTGTTAACACTGTCTGGACATAAGCTGCACCTCACTTTAACACCACACATAGCAATAAGCAATAGAAAGGGAGAAGTCAATCTTTGCAAAGGACCTTTGACTGTGCAGCAACATGTGTCACTGTGATTTTAGTAACTTGTGAACCGTTTGGGCTAGAAACAATTTTAATTGCAGATGATGGATTATGTGGTAATCATGCACAAAAAAAAGCAGCGGTCGCACAATCGCATAATTTCAGTGGCCCTGACGATAGTATTACATTTTTATTTAGGTGTTATAGGTAAGCAGTTAGGATTGTGGGAGCAGAGCATGTTAGGGCTCCCGGTTTTATGGTATTTATTTTTTTAACACTTCTGTCTGTATTCATCCATATTTATTTTTGGGCCATTTTATCTGTATTTATCCATTTTTTTTGTGTTTTGCGTATAAATGAAGTTGTAAAACTGTACATTTCAATATTTATTTAACTGATAGACGCACTCTAATACTACATAACATTACATCCACTGGTAAATAGTAGTATTATACCACAAATGTATAATGACACAACCGTTATTAAAAGAAATTTCATCCTGTTTTTTTATTTCCCATGCTGTCCATCTGCTCAACTGTTTAGCTATATTTCATGAAAGACAGCACAGAGAGTCACTTTAAAGCAGCACAATTTTCTGTATTTATCCACTTTTAAAAATAAATGCAGACAGAAAACACATTGTTTTCCGTCTGTATTTATCTGTAAAAATCCCAAAAAAAGGAAAACAGGGAGCCTTAGACATATTGTAGCCTTGGAAAGTAAAACATTAAAGACAGCTAAAACAGTAGCAACATCTCTTCAAGATGTGCAGAGCAATGCAGTGTGACTAGATTTGCTTTTAAGATGGTCGCTGTTATAGCACAGCTGAAGCACTTCCTCAAAAGTAGTACAGGCAATGTGAACTGGTACTCTGTATGTGTGTAGATATACGGGATTTTATAGTGCAGACCTAGCCAAAAGGCAGTGGAGTGCTATACAGAGTGAAAAATAAGCATAAATTAAACAAGTGATAGGAAAGGCAGTTGGGTTGTGGACGATTAATTCATTGTGAGGTAGTGTTCTATAAAGAGACAAGTCTTCAACTCTTTCCTAAAATGGGACAGCTTTGTTTTGCCCTCATGGATATAGGGATGTTGTTCATAGATGGAAAAGGCCTGTTGCCTACTGTCAGATAGAAGCTGTTAGAAGGCTTACATGGTCCTCAGTGGTGTGGTCAAGATGCAGAAAGTTGAAGATTTGTTTGTCGCGTATTGCTTGAAACGCAGCCATCTATGATTCAGTCATACCTGGGCCACAGTCCAGGGCTTAGAATGGAAGCGGTGACCTGGCTGCAGGAATAATCTTGATTCAGAATCACCAGAAAGCCAACTATCTAATACTTGCACATTTGCATTACCCGTAGGCAGTTGTGCGGCCTTATCCTTCAAGCTGGTCACCTATACAATGGGAAACCTGTCTGATACCCCCAATAAACTTTTCTTAAAATTCCTCGATGCAAACTGCGAGAACATTTGAAATAAAAGCAACTTATTTCTTTACAGAAACTTTTTAATGCTCCAAGATCATGAGGTAAGCTGTTCCTCCCATGGGGATTTATTTGCCCTTGACATTTCCAACCCATATTGCACCCGGCGGCTAATATATTAGCGATCCAGCTATATTGTCCTTCAACTCCAGTAGATGTTAAACCATAAACTTTACCACATCATAGCCTCTTATCCTGCAGCTCTTTATCATTATCCGCTGAGGAGATAATCTGATTACTACAGTGCTCGGCTTGTAATTTGCTTTCTCTTGTTGAACACATACCCTACTGTCGCAGCGGTTGCCCTGATGACTTTTGTCCGTTCCTTGGGATTTCCATGCTTAAGAGAACCAAATAACGCACACTCAATATCTTTCCATAAAAAATGTTTAAAATCTGAGTAGGCATGCAATAGTCTGGAAACGTTTATCAGAATATCATAGATGCTCCTTAAAACAGTCCTGGTCTAAGCTGTATGCTCGAGGGGGCAGAGGCGTAAAGAGATAGGTGGGGGGGCAGTATATCACATTCCGTGATACCCTGGCTCTGAAGCATGACCGTCCATCTTTAAGGTTAATGCAACAATTCTCGCTTGAACTAAGGCTCTTCTCTGCATACAAGGCTCTGTATTTTATTAGAACTGAACACTGGATTCATTGTAGCTGGAACCGGAGGATGATTTACCTAATGATTGCATTTAAGTAGGTGTTTTATCAGCTTTATTTAAAATATTTAACATTTTCCTAAATATTTTTAGATGAAACAAGTTGAAATGATACAGGCAGAGGCACAGCCTGATCACAACGTGCTGTTCCCCAGGATGCTCTGCTTCTGATTTAGACAACTGTAGTTCCTGCATATCTCTTAGAGCCGCTTGATCCAAGCACTCTTTTGGGGCACATGGCTGCTTCTTGGCTCCGACATGTGTGCTGTTGGGAGGGTTTTAGCGTAGTTATCCGCTGCTAGCCCACCCTTCTGTTCATTTGCTGTAGTTTGAAGTATATCTAGAAGGGGCCATAATTTATTTAAAACTCTTTTTCAAAAGATTGCATGCATGTTGAAATCCCAAATGTTTAATGTATTCACCTTCTATGTATTGAGACTATATATGTGTCAAGTGTCTGCAGTGAGCAGCTTGCCTTTCTGGCTTGCCTGACTGCCATGTATGTGCTTTCACTCTAGCTTATAAAGTGTGCCTGCATAAGAACTGGGACAGGCTCCTGACCTGCACACCTGTTACCAGACTCATGCCCAGTCCCCTCCAAAGTTGATGCGCTATTCAAGCAAGCGACTGACTCAGGGTGGAGTCAACCAAACGGCTATCACAAGAACCACTCGCTGATGCTATCACAAGAACCACTAGCTGATGCATGATTGCTAGCGGCATCACAAGAACCACTATCTGATGCACGATGGCTAGCGGCATCACAAGAACCACTAGCTGATGCATGATTGCTAGCAGCTATCACAAGAACCACTAGCTGATGCACATTTGCTAGCGGCTATCTCAAGAACCACTAGCTGATGCACGATTGCTAGCAGCTATCACAAGAACCACTAGCTGATGCACGATTGCTAGCGGCTATCACAAGAACCACTAGCTGATGCATGATTGCTAGCGGCATCACAAGAACCCCTAGCTGATGCATGATTGCTAGCGGCTATCACAAGAACCACTAGCTGATGCACGATTGCTAGCGGCTATCACAAGAACCACTAGCTGTTGCACGATTGCTAGCGGCTATCACAAGAACCACTAGCTGATGCATGATTGCTAGCGGCATCACAAGAACCCCTAGCTGATGCATGATTGCTAGCGGCATCACAAGAACCACTAGCTGATGCACGATTGCTAGCGGCTATCACAAGAACCCCTAGCTGATGCATGATTGCCAGCGGCATCACAAGAACCACTAGCTGATGCACGATTGCTAGCGGCTATCACAAGAACCACTAGCTGATGCATGATTGCTAGCGGTCACTGGCACCACTGCTTTTCTGGACTCAGGTGCCCACATTTCACAATGAATATTGGATGTGATCGCTGCAGTGAAATCAGAAGCTGTAGGTTTTCCAGGCAGTGAATTGTCACCATCATAATTTGCATTATCTTGTTCTGGTAGAAGGGCATCATTAGTTAAATAAAATAGTTGAGAGATGTTTATCCCCACATTTTTTTCAGGTTAACAAAGATTTTTTATAAAACTTTATTTTTCATTTTTTCCAAAATAAAGGTACCGCACAGAGATAGCAATCAACAAGTACAGGATAAGCAATGCGTTTCATCCTCCTATACAGGCAGACATACAACGATCACCAGTAGGTGCAATAATGAAAACAGTGTAGGAGGTCGAACCCTACGACTTGCACGCAGTCTCTCTCTGCTTTGGTTCTATGGGTATAAGTAGAGAGTAGCCTTTCTGGGGTTGTGAGCTGGCAGTATCTTCGACCGTGAGGAGGTTAGCTCACAGCGGCTGCTATATAATGCGAGGTCTAGAAGTAAGCGGCTGCAGGCTTGCATACAATTCGGTGTTTGTATTACAGTGTATAAAGATATTAATCAATGTGTTTAGTGCGGACGGGTGCCTGCTACCCGATTGTATGGCAATTTCCCTTTTAGCGAGCAGGAGAGGGATAGCGATGAAACAACTCGAAGCTATAGGGATGGCGTGAACGAATCCCAGGAGCGCCATCAATGGCGAGGGTGTAAGTGTGATTTGGGTCATGCATGACAGCTCAGCAAATATAGTCCGCCAGTACTGGGCTATCTTGGTGCAGGTCCACATCAAATGGGCAAAGTGCGCCGACGGTGAATGACATTTGGGGCAGGCGTGGGAGCAGGAGGGGTTCATCCGATGTAATTTAGCCGGTGTGGTGTTTGCCCGCCAGAGGAATTTGAAGTGGAGTAGTTTGTGGCGGTGATTAAGGGAGATCAGTCGCGTCTGTATACAGCATTTATACCACTGAGAATTGGGCAATGGGTGACCAAGATACTGTTCCCCGGCCGCACGGACACTAGTGTCTCCGGTTGGGAGCAAGGCAGGCTTGATTTTTAAAGTTTAGATATTAAATGATCCCCACTTGTGTCCAAAATAAGTAGCGCCATAGGGGGGAAGTTGTCTGGTTCTATGGGACAGCGGGGCTCTGAGTGCCCCCTGCAAACGCCGCAGCACAAACTGGTCCATCAAAGAGGAGGTTTGAAAACAGGTATCCTGCGTCCGTGAGAATGCATGTGCATCGGGGAAGAGGTCTCCAATAGTGGTAAGAGAATAGCTGGTGAGGGTTCAACGGACCAGAGCCATTTGTGTGGTGGGCAGCCAAGGCTTGGCGGCCGATGGATATAATAAGTGGCCTCCTATCATCCGGATCAGCTGCTTCCAGGCCCAGCCCAGAGGTCATGGGGGGTCGCGTGGCAGTCCCGCCGGCAGTAATGCAGCCAGTGGTATCGGGTCAGCAAGATCAGCTTCCGGCCTAGTGTATGGTATTCGGGCATCTGGGTGGTACCAGTGATGAGCAAAGCTGCACTGGGCCACCAGATAATACAGATGGAAATTAGGGAACGAGAAGCCGCCCCGTTCGTACGGTAGGGTCATTGTATCCCAACTAATTCTCTGCTGCTTGCCCCCCAGATGATGTGTGTGAGGGTGGTACGATGTGTTGCGATCGGGATGTTATGAAACATTTACAAGAACCAGGGCAAGACCACCATTTTAATAATGGCTATATGGCTAGCCATGGATAGTGGAACCTTCAGCCAGCATTCGACTTGTGTGGATTATTTATCCAGCGCTCAATCAATCAATCAATCAAAAAGGGGATTTTAAGCGCGCTACTCACCCGTGGGGGTCTCAAGGCGCAGAGGGGGCAGGCAGATCTGTTTAGCCAAAGAGCCAGGTCTTGAGAGTCTTCCTGAAGGTGTACAGGGAGGGGGTGTGTCTGATGTCTGCCTGGAGGTCGTTCCAGGTCTTGGCTGCGATGTGAGAGAAGGATCTTCCGCCTGCTCTGGCTCTGTGGATACGCGGGGTTGGAAGATCGGAGGTTTCTTTTGGGTACAAGGAAGTTGATTCTGTCGTTGAGGTATTTGGGTCCGTTGTTGTGTAGGCATTTGTAGGCGTGAGTGAGGATTTTGAAAGTGACTCTTTTCTCCACGGGGAGCCAGTGGAGACTTCGTAGGTGTTGACTGATGTGTTCGTGTCGGGGGATGCCGAGGACGAGTCTGGCCGCAGTGTTCTTTATGGTCTGGAGTTTGCGGAGTAGGGACTTGTTGATGCCGGCGCAGAGTGCATTTCCATAGTCCAGTCTGTTGGTGATGAGTGTGTGGGTGACTATCTTCCTTGACTCAGGGGGGATCCATTTGTAGGTCTTGCGAAGGATGCGGAGAGTGTTGAAGCAACTGGAGGTGACGGCGTTGACCTGTCGGTTCATGGTGAGCGATGAATCGAGTATGATGCTGAGGTTTTTGGCGTGGTCTGAGGGGGTAGGTGGGCTTCCGAGGGCGGTAGGCCACCAGGTGTTGTCCCATGCTGATAGGTTGGTTCCAAGGACGAGGACTTCTGTCTTCTCGGCGTTGAGTTTAAGGCAGCTGTTGGTCATCCAGACTGCGACGTCTTGCATTCCTTTCTGGAAGTTGATGTTTGCTGTGGTGGGGTCTCTGGTGAAGGTGAGGATGAGCTGGGTGTCATCAGCGTAGGATACAATGTTGAGGCTGTGTTGTCGGACGATAGCTGCGAGGGGGGCCATGTAGATGTTGAAGAGGGTCGGACTCAGAGATGACCCCTGTGGGACTCCGCAGGTGATTTTGGTGGGGGCGGAGAGGAAGGGCGGTAGTCTGATCCTTTGGCTTCTTCCGGTGAGGAACAATCGGATCCAGTTCAAGGCTGTTCCTTGTATGCTGGCGTCATGTAGTCTGGCAACTAGAGTGCAGTGAGAGACGGTGTTGAAGGCTGCCGACAGGTCGAGTAGGATGAGGGCTGCGGAGTGGCCTTAGTCCAGGAGGGTGCGGATGTCGTCTGTGGCGGCGAGTAGGGCGGTCTCGGTGCTGTGGTTGCTTCGGAATCCGGATTGGGACGGGTCTAGGACGGCGTTGTTTTCGATTAAAAGTGTCAGTTCCCTGTTGACTGTTTTTTCCGCCACTTTGGCTGCGAAGGGGAGGAGCGTGATGGGCCGATAGTTCTTGAGGTCGGTGGGGTCGGCCGTGGGTTTCTTGAGCAGGAGCCTGACTTCTGCGCGCTTCCAGTCGTCTGGGAAGGTGCCTGTTTTGAAGATGGTGTTGATGGTGCGTTGTAGTTCGGGTGCAATGGTGTCCGCGGCTCTGTGGTAGATGTGCTGGGGGCAAGGGCGAGTGGATGCCTTTCATGGTCGAGGCGGTGTCATTGGTCGTGATCGGTGTCCAGTTGGAGATGGTGGGCTGACTGGTGTCTCTGGGGGGCGGGGGGCTGGCTGTGGCGTCTTGTGGGTGGTCGATGAAGTTGTCGTAGAGTGTTTTGATCTTGAGGTGGAAGTAGGTTCCAAGTTTGTCTCAGAGGTCTTGGGATGGGGTGATGTCTGTTGCTTTGCTGCGTGGGTTGGTGAATTCCTGAATGACACTGAAGAGTTCTTTGGAGTTGGTGGAGTTGGCAAGGATTTTGTTCTGGATGAAGTTCCTCTTGGTGTTCCTGATTTGGTTGCGGTAGTCCGTCATGGCGTGCTTTTAGGTGGAGTAGTTTTCGGTTGTCTTGGTGTTCCTCCAGTTCTTCTCCAGGTGTCTGCAGGTGCACCTGGCTTCTTGGAGAACAGTGGTGAACCAGGGGGCTTTCCTGGGGTGCTGTTTGCCGGGGTTGCGTAGCGGGACGAGCTCGTCTGCGCAGTTGGAGATCTCTGGCTGCGATGTTTGCGTCGGATGCCCATGGGTGACTGTCTCAGGTGAGTGTGGAGTTCAGTTGCTCGTCGGTAACCTTGCTTCAGTTTCTTCATGGAGGGCGAGGGGCTGGTTTAGGTGCCTTGGGTTTGTCGACGGTGAAGTGAACACAGTGGTGGTCGGTCCATGGTGGTTGTGTTGTGTGGCTGAAGTGAACGCTGTTGCCTCCAGCGAAGATGGGGTCGAGGGTGTGTCCTGCTCTGTGGGTCGGTGTGGGGAGGAGTTGATTGAGTCTGATGCTGGCGAGGTTGTCACGAAGGGAGGCGGAGTTGGGGTCGCTGGGGTTGTCGAGGTGGAAGTTAAGGTCTCCAATGAGTATGTAGTTCATAGATGCGATGGCGTGGGGGGCGATGAAGTCGGTGATGGTGGTGGCGAAGGTTGTCCGGGGACCGGGGGGTCTGTAGACGAGGGACCATAGTTGAGGCTTATTATCTGCTCCTTATCTCTGTGGACATATATCCCGAGTTACTTAATGGAATCATCGCACCACACCAGTAGAAATCCACTATCAATGCTGCTCGACACTGTTGTCAGGAGAAATATCTCGGACTTACCCCAATTTATGAGTAACGCAGACAGGGCCTGGTATCGGATTATTTCCCTTAGTATGGGTGCCAAATTGTCACTCCGGTGCCTCACGTAGAGGATGATGTCATCTGCATAAAGTGTGATCAGGAGTGGTCTGATTTTGAACTGCAGCCCTCTGTGGAGGTGCAGCTCCTGCAGATGGAGTATCAGGGGGTCTAATGCTATAATAAATATTAGAGGTGCTAGCGAGCAGCCTTGCCTTGTTCCCCGTGTCAGGGGGAAGGAGGGCGACAGCGTCCCATTCAGGCAAATGCGTGCTGTGGGCAGCGTATACAGCAGCGTGATGGGTGCTGTGACTTCCAGAGGGAAACCCATTTTGCGCAATGTGGCTTGCGCGAACGGCCACTGCAGCGAGTCAAACGATTTCTTAGCGTCCAAAAGTGCAGCTACAGCAGGCACGGTGGAGGAGATTCTATGTAAAACCACAAAGAGCGTGCGTAGATTCAAAGCTGTGGATCTGTGCAGCACAAACCCTGATTGGGCCAGGGATATTATTAGGTCCAGCAGGATGGGGAGTCTTTTATCGCCATACATGGCAAGGGTATGCCCAGATGTGGGTCCCGTGCTCACTGTGCCACTGGATTCAAGCTTGCCAGACTGATGAGGGGCGATACCCCGATCCCGGTCCAAGGGTGCTTGTTTCTGGTCCAGGGTGGATCTTGCCTGGCAGTTAGGGCTGGACTGTTCCCATGGGGAGCATGGTCAAGACTGATTTGCATATAGCTGGGTCTAAACTGGGGTGGCGTGGTCCGCAAAAAAAACAATGTATTTAACCCAGATCTGTGACTGGAGGTGAATGTTTGATTTGTTCAGCATTCAGTCCATCATTTGTTCTTTTTGCACCCTAATCATGGTGTCATAGAGGAAGACCCAGTGGAGGGAATCATACACCTTTTGGATGTCTACTGACAGCACTTCAGAGTTCAGCGGGAAGTGCTCATGCATGTCCAAAACATGGATCAGTTGGAATATATCGCTATGAGTAGGGACAAACCTAGTCTGGTCCGGGTGTATTAGCATACCCACATGGGGTAAAATCCAGTTCACCAGAATCTTGCTGAGGATTCTGTCATCCGCGTTGAGCATAGAGAGGGGGCAGTCGGAGTCTACCTGTCCCGGATCCTTGACTTTCTTGGGCAAGGACACTATCATGCTATCACGCAGTGAAGGTGGAAGTAGACCTTGTGTCAGTGTCCCATTATACCCATCCGTCAATTTAGCGGCTAAGGCTGCAGCATAGGTGGCATAGAACTCACTAGGTAGTCCGTCCGACCCAGGGACCTTGCCCTCCTTAATCGCACCCCTCACCTCCTAGACAGAAATGACAGTTCCTATTTGCTCCGCAGTCCCAGGGCTCAGAGCGGAGGGGGAGGAGTCTGCAATATACTGTAGGTCCACCGCTGCGGCCGCAGTTGTGATAATACTGGCCGAACACACCATTCAGCTCTCCCTGTGAAAACATCCCGGCCCACAGGGTCCAGAATATTGAGTATTGCATGCCCCCTAGCCACCTCCCGGAGGAGCCAGGCTAGCATGGCCTCCGACTTATCTCTGTCTAAATGAGCCAGCGCAATATAGGCTCTGTAATCATACTACTTCAGGCATTCCACCAAAACAAATAGCTTCTCTCTTTCCTCCAACACTAAAGGAGGATTTGACAATGTAATGTCAAAAAGATTGCTCAAAGCCCCCCACCTTTGTGCTGAGCTTAGAGAAGTCGTGCCTGCCCATTCCGGTCATCCTGTCAATCACAGTGACCTATTGTGTAGCTCTTGGGAGGTATTTCACACATTTTTCACACCTATTCAATGCTAATACCTGGTTGGGAGAAGCGGGAGAGCAAAAGCAAACTAGGCTCCAGGCACGGAAAAGGTAAGTTTTAAGTTACTTTTCATACATATTAATAAAAAATCCGACTTCAACATTGGATTGAATTTTTAATTGGTTGTTAAAAATAGTGGTTTAATTATTTTTCTTGCTAGTCCATTCCCGAGAACCAATATTAGGATTTTTTTTTTTAAATAATCTTTTTATTGGTACGTAAGATTACTGAACTTACAAAAAGCACTTGCATTGCATCTCCCATCTCTTTTTGAGGTTAGAACACATACATCCTGTAGCATCTATAGGCCTCGGTATGTCTGCCATGCTCCCCAAATCTTTTCCCTTTTCCTGGGCACCCTCTGCTTTTGTAAATCATCAATTCAACCTGCCAGCACCAGTTTAGATCACTTTCCCAATCCTCCACTGTTGGAGTGGCAGCTGCCCCCCATTTCTTTGCCATGTTCCGTTTAGCTACCACTGCGGCTAGCACCAACCATTGCTTTATATCTCTTGGCCAGTCGTCATTTGCCTCCGTTATCAGGTGAAACCATTTGGGCTCCAATGGGACTTCCATGGCCACCACCTCCGACATTGCCTTGGCAATTTTCCCCCAATACTCCTGTAGAATCTGGCATTCCCAGAGTAAGTGGTAGAAAGAACCCTCAGTCTCGCATCCCCTATGACATTGTTTATTCTCACTCCTACCCATATAGCACTGACCTGAAGTAATACACCCTGTGTAGCACTTTAAGCTGTATAAGTCGAAACCTCGTCCGGATCGCCACCTCTCTTGGGCCCTGCAGCATTCTACCCATTGCTCGTCTTCCATGGAACCCACATCTTGTTCCCATACCAACCGCAGGCCACCCATGGGGTCCGGGGCATTATTAATGATCTTTTTATAAAACAAGGATATGGTCTTGTCTCGTTCTCGCTCTGACAGTACCCTGCCTTCTAGTGGTGAGGCAGTCTCCAGGGTCTCTCCCTCAAGAATATGCTTCTGTAATGCGTGTCCCAATTGAAGATATTTAAGCCATTCTCCTTTCCCCATCTCATAATCCCTTTGTAAATCCACAAACGTGATATATGCTCCCCGTCTCCAGTTGTCTCCTAACGTTTCAATTCCCAGTAACTCCCATTTGGCAAAGCCCTCTAATTTACCTACTTCCTTCAGAAAGTCACCCGCCCAGAGCGGCGTCATCGCTGAGAGTTTGCTCTCCCAACCTAAGTGCTTCGTTGCCGCCTTCCACGACCTGGCTACTGTTTTGGTATGTGCCGGGAGAAGTTTATCTATTTGTTTCGTGTATAACAATTCCTGTAGGCCACGTGTTCCTATTGCCAATCTATCTACCCTGTACGCTGGCTCCACTCTGTCTTCAAACATCCAGCCATTCACATTCACCAGCTGTGAGGCCCAGTAATAACTGCGAATGTCGGGCACCGTTAGGCCCCCTTCGAAGACCCCTCTTTGGAGCTTGCTCAGTGCTATACGTGGGGCCGCCCCACACCATAGTAACGCCCGTAATTCTGAATCCACCCTACGGAAGAAGAGGAGGGGTACTTCATATGGTGAGTTTTGCAACACGTAAAGCAGACGTGGGAAAGCCATCATTTTGAACAGTGCCGCTCCTTCCATCAGCGTCAGGGGGAGCGTGCGCCAATGTTTAGCATCAGTTATGAACCTATCTAGCTGCCGCCCTGCGTTACAACGATGAAATTCGTCGGGATCCTGCATAAAGTAGATCCCCAAATACTTAAAACCTTGCTCCTGCAGGGCCATTGCACATCTGGACGTCACGGTGGGAGCACCTCCAGCCAGTGGTAATAACAGTGATTTATCCCAGTTAATCTGGTATCCTGAATATTCCCCATATATGCGAAAGATCTCTAGGGTGCGGTCAATTGATTGCCTTGGTTTCCTCACGTATAATAAAATATCATCTGCATAGAGTGATATTCGGTTTTCCCACTCTTCCCCCACTGGTATCCCCCAGATCAACGGGTACTGCCGTACCCAAGCAGCAAGCGGCTGCAGGGCTAGTGCGAACAAAATTGGAGACAGTGGACATCCCTGTCTAGTTCCTCTCTGCAATGTGAATGTGCGGGAAACCGTTGCATTGACCCTCACTCTCGCCAGAGGCTGGTTATAGAGTACTTAACCCAACCTATGAATTTAGGACCCAAACCGAATCGTTCTAGGACTGCATACAGGTGATTCCACTCCACGCTATCAAAAGCCATGCTGGCATCAAGCGACAGGAGGGCCGCCTGCACCCCGAGGCATTTCTCCGTTAAGTGCAATATTCTGTACAGCCGACGGAGGTTCAGCCTAGTGCTCCTATGAGGCAAAAACCCCGACTGGTCCGGATGGATAAGAGCCGTAATGACTCCAGCCAAGCGCGTGGCCAGAAGCTTGGCGAGCACTTTTACCTCAAAATTAAGTAGTGAGATTGGTCTGTATGAACCGCATTTAGTGGGTTGTTTACCTGGTTTTGGGATCACAGTTATCACCGCCGTCCGCTGGTCCGGCGGCAAAACACCCTCCTGAAGTGCCTGATTAAACATGTTTACCATGTGCTCTGCCGTTACATCCAGCATGGACTTTTACATCTCTACTGCAGGCCATTAGGGCTTTCTGCTTTTCCCGATTGCAGGTCACGAGATGCTGAACTAATTTTATACACCGTTAAGCCTTTTTCTAATAGTTCCTTGTCCTCTTCCGTGAGGTGTGGCAGAGAAACGTCCCGCAGAAAGTCTCTGCAGTCCTCTAAAGTGTGTTTTGTGCATGAAGTATAGATCCCTTCCTAATATTTTGCAAATCCTCTGCTATTTCTGCCCTTGTTTCATATTTATTCCCCATCTTGTCTTCCAGGTCAGGAACCCAGCTACCCTTCATCTGCCTGTTATCTAACCACGCTAGCAGTCTACTGGCCTTATCCCCTACGTCGTAGAGCCGATGTTGCGTGGCGAGCGGTTGTGCCCTGGCACTGTTTTCTGCTAGATCTCTGAGTTCTTTTTGTCGAACCCGTAAGTGCTGTCTCTCTACTATCGCTTGTGGATCAGTTCCTGATGCTTGGGCCTCTAAACGGCGTATCTCTTGCTCAAGGGTGGCACATTTGATGTATTTTTCTTTCTTAATGGCGCCTATTTAGCCTGTGCCCTTCCTCTGATAACTGTTTTAAAGGCCTCCCAGAGGGTCACCACCGATTCAACTGATTCTAAATTTTCTTCAAAGTACTGCTCCGCCCTCCCCCCCCCCCATTTCATTTCTAAAATCCTCATCCTTGAAGAACCAGGGGTCAATCTTCAGTGGCAATGTGTGGTCCCTCCCCAGGCCTGACAACCTCACCTCTACAGGGGAGCGGTAAGATATGCCCCATGCCATATGTGTCGCCTCCCTAAATTCTCCTAGTCCTGGGACCTGCGTTATGATGTAGTCAAGCCTTGAAAGGCTGCCCGTTGCTGCTGAAAGATGTGTGTATTGTTTCATATCAAGATATTGATGTCTCCAAATGACACCCAGGCCCATTGCCTCAAGGAAACCCCTCAGCTGACGTCCTTGTCTCGTGGTACCCAACCCAGTTGGACCTCTACCCAGCATATCTAGCTCTGCGTATATAATATTGTTCATATCTCCTCCGAGGACCAGTCTGCCCTCCAGTAGCTGCAATAGTACGGAGCCCAACACTTCTAAAGTAGCAGACTGTAGACCAGGTGGAGAATAGACAGAGCTAAAATTGAGTCTGTTTCCCTCCAACATGCCGCTTATTGCTGCATATCTCCCAAGGTTATCAGTCCACACATTGTATTCCACAATAGGGCATGCTTGTTTGATCAGAATCCCTACACCCCTGGAACTGGAGGTGTGTTTCCGGTAACAATATTGGGAGCGTGGTGTTCGATATATTGTAGCACTGTCGATCTTTTCAATTTCCAGTTTAGGCCATTAACATTCCAGGACCATATCTTGATCGAAGATTGTGTTTGTCTATGGGTTGCCATCAAAATGTGTGTTCACTGTGGGAGTCTCCCTCTCCAGGTGGGCCCCTCCTGCTACTACATGTCCAGTCCCACTCATTTTGCCTAGTTCTGAGCTAACGTACCTAACTATGAACTCACCCCCCATCTCCCCCTCCCCCCACCCTGCTACCTTGCTTTTAAGGTTAAGGAAACCCCAACTCTCCAACCCGCAGAGCGACTGTCGCCCCTTAACACCCATAACTGTTCTAGCTAATAGATTGAGGGGGTGGTCGATCAAGCTGGACCCTTAGTCAATCGAGTTGTACTCTGCCCCCTCCCGTCTCGGCCCTTCCACAGCTGTTAACTCCTGTAAGTCTCAGTGAAGAGTCTCTGCCAATTAGTTCAGTGACACACAGCCTAGAGTCTTGGTAGTCCCCAGCGTCCCTCCAAGGCGCTCTCACGATACAGTCTTACCTCCGCTCCGATTTCCCCCTTTATTCTTTCGGATCTGCTCCCGCCCTCGCGGGATCGGCATGGGTCGGTGATGTAGCTCGCTGAACTTACTCGACAGCTGTCTCACCACTCCTCTTAGACCATCGGGTTCTCCGATGTACGTCCTTGCCCGGCTTCTTCCCGATGGAGCGCCACACCTCCAGCCACTCTTGCGCCTCTTCTGGAGTTGCGAAGTGCCAAGTCTTTCCTTCTGCTATCACTCTCAGCCTCACTGGAAAGAGCATCATATATTTCAACTCTCTAGATCGCAGCTCCTTTTTCACCGGGTCGAAACTCTTTCTCTGTCGTAGCACTTGGAGAGTAAAGTCTGGGAAGAACCTGATCACCGTGATTTCGAAGGGCAGGTCTCCTTTCATTCTGGCGGTCTGGAGTATCGCATCCCTGTCGCGGTGGTTAAATATTCTGGCGATTATAGTACGTGGTGGGGTTCCAGGCCTGGGAGAGGGTGCCAGTACTCTATGAGCTCTCTCTATAGGGAAGACTTTTGACAGGCGTGGGGTTTGCAGCTTATTAACGATAAGATCTTCGAGGAATAAGTCAACACTTTGTTCCTCTGCTCCTTCGGGTACCCCCACTACCCGTATGTTGTTCCTTCTTGCTCTCCCCTCCTGGTCTTCCAGCCGCGCCGCCATGTGTGTGGCTTGCTGTGTTAGGGTGTACACCTGTTCCTCTAGTCTTAGACTGAAGCTGGGCAATATTGGTTTCGACGATGGAGACTTTTTCAGTTAGTTCTGAAAGGTCCGCTCCGATGAGGGTCACCTCCACCGACACAGTCAATTTTTGGTTCTAGAGAGCCTTTGACATCAAGTATCGCTGCCTTTATTGCGGTTAATGACAGCTCTTCAACTTCCCCTTACTCTTCGGCCGTCGTAGCGGGTCATGTGACCGCATAGTTGTCCATTTTGTTGGACTGGATTGGGCTTGCTCCTCTGGGTTTCCCCATCTTTCCGGTTGTTGCTGTTCGACTGTAACCATGAGGGGTCCAAGACCCCAGTCACGGAGCTTCTTACCAGAAGCAGCCCCTCACTCTTCACGGTCGGGAGTTCTTGCTTTGATATGTACTCCTATTCTGCGTTGGTGATCGGGCAGCCCCGCCGGAAACCGACCCACTGACCTCAGGCGCCTGGGAGTTGTCTGGGCTTTCTACTCTGCTCCCGGTATGTTCCAATGTCACTCCCTCTGATCTGTTGTAAGTTGTGGGCCACCAGGAGCGCCGCCTCGCACCATGGAACCAAGACAGGTATCGTACTCCTCAGCCACTGGCCAGTGGCCGTTGCGAAGTGGGGGTCGTCTGTCTTCCTCCGCACCCCTCTTATCGTCGGGGTCTGTGTGCTAGTCAGTGCGCCCTCTGGCCTCCGGCGCTTCTCCTCACCACCTCTGTGTTACCTCCGGTGCACCACAAGATCTCATGAGTCCAACCAGGGCCTCTTCTGTGGCCGCTGCGTGGTGTTCTGCCCTTCGTTAAATCCCCTCAAATAGTTATGGTGGGAAATCATGTGTGGCGTATCCCTTCTCGTCAGGGGGTGTATCTTGGTTCTGCCAATAATAACCTACTCACTGTTACCCTATCTCGAGGGGGGTCTGTGTCGATGTTTCTTCTCCCCTGGGCACCGGCTACTCTTGTCTATTGGATACAGCCCGTAGCATGTAGGCCTTTGGGCCCCCCTAGCGCCATTCCAGTCGCTGCCGCCAGAAGTCTTACCCAAGACTCTGGGATCTTGCCCCTGGCCTCTGTTTCACCACGGCGCCTGTAGCTGGTAATCCCCAACGGGGGTGATAGGCCCACACGTTTGCTTGCCTCCTCACCGGCGCCGCAATTTCCTCCGGGTTTTCCGGCCCTCCAGCTGCACCAGCCCCAGTGCGTGTCTTCGGCGCCGGCACAGGCCTGCCGCGTTTCCGATGGGCTCCGCCCCAGATTGAGGTAGCTGTCCGCGGTGAAACTCGAGTTCCCAGGGGCCTCCGGAACACCGATCAGGACGTCGGAGAGTCTCCTCTTCCCTCGCTGACGTTCTCCAGCGAGGTTACAACCTCCAGGAATCAGGATATCGACAGATAATTACGGGCCTGGACGGGAGCTCTGCTACTCTGCAGCTATCTTGGTCCGCGACCAAGCCACCGTTTTCCAATATTAGGATTTTAATCTGGATTTTGGCTTTCTACATAGGACAACTATGACTACCACCGTTAAAAATTGCTTTTAGGTGCCAGTCACTAAGGAAATGTTAACATAACATTACATTTGCAAATATCCTACTTTTAAATACTATGCTTCCAGCCTTGTGGACTACAAGGCCTACATAGGGGTTTAATAATATTTAAAAGGGAGGGTTTGACCAAAAAGGGCTTCATCATGACACGTCGAAATGCAGTTTTGACACTGCTACAGTCATGCTACAATGTTAAGCCTGAAGCCATGTCTGCAATGCCAATGTAGAGAAAGGCACATAAGGACCTGCAGTCCAACAGTGGCTTTTAACTTTCAGGCCCTAGGTACATTTTGTAACATATACTAGGAACTTATAGACAAGTTAAATAAACCAATTAGGATTATACCAATTCGACCATGTTTAAAGGGGGAACACAGGCACTTTACCACTGGCTAGCAGTGAAGGTTTACCTTTACTTATTTTGAGAGTTTTGTAAACCATGTACACGACTCAAGGGTATCGGAGAATACACATGGTTCCCACCAATAAATTGGTGGTTGCATACAATGGGAGGTTACAAATAATGTTCATAATTTCAAATGGTAGGTTACATATTTTAATATATTCATGAGATCTCCCTATAGGTTGATGATTACATAGCATATGGTAGGTGGTAGGTTTCCGAATTTTAGTTGAGATTCATTTCGCAGCTTATACGAGATAAGAAGTTGTTGTCCTTGTTGCCTTTGTGGCTGAGTCACTACTTGTCTTCCAGTCGATGTGTCTCTACCTGTCTTTCTGTGATGTTGTGTTAGACGGGAGCCTGAGTGACTATTTTGCTGGAGGTTAGTAAAGGGAGAGGATTTTATTTACTGGGTGGTCTTAGGTGTCTTTCCAAGGGGTAGTGCTTGGACACATCTATTGAATCTCGCTATAGAAGAATTTGTGGGCAACTCCAGTGGAAGGGAGTTCCAGATTCTGGGTGTATTTTCAGTTAAGGAGCATTCGCAAGACTTCACTTTCTTGAATCTAGGCAGTTTGAATAGTAGCGTATATGAGCTCCGTGGGGTGAGCTTCTTTCCTAACCTGGTCAATTTCCTTGCTAGGTATTCTGAAGTCCCCATGTGAAGGGCTTTGCGTGTAATGCTGGCTGTCTTGACGATACATCTTGCTTCAATTTGGAGCCATTCTATCGTAATAAGTGAGGGGGGTTTATGTGGCTAGAGTCACATTTACAGAGATGAGCTTAGATAACACCAAGGTCTAAATCACATTAAAGGTCCTTCTCTGGGATAATGGGTTTAACCTTTTTGAGGAGCTTGAGGTTGTACAAGGCATTTCTCGTTGTGGTGTTTATGTGAGTAGTCATGCGCAGGCTCTTGCCTAGCGTGATCCTAAGGCCTGCAATTGAGAGCATCAAGGAGAGAGGTCCATACTTGGATTGGTGGGGAGATGCCTTGAGGAACGATTAGAAGAAATTCCATCTTCAGGGCAGTTGAACTTTAGTTGATTGCTAGCTAGCCCATACTGTACCTCTTTTAGGGTCAATTCAGGTAGAGAACATCCCTGAAAGAGATTTTTAGGCACAGCAGAGTGTGGTTTGCATATGTGATACACATGGTAAGCATGATACAGGATCGCAGTTAGAGGCTCCAGGGAAAGGTTGAAGAGGGTGGGTGGGAAAGACTTAGTCTTGGGGGACTCCTTGGTTTATTGGGTTGAATATGAGAGTGAGGCGAGTTTGATTTTTTTGTGTGTTAGCTGAGGAACTAGACAAACCAGTTTAAAACTGTGCTGCCAATGCTCATACATGATTTTCAGGTGTTTGAGTGTGTTGTTGGTGACTGTGCCAACTCCAAGGAGAGCTCAAGGAGTAAGAGCAGGCATGAGTCCACTTTAACAAACATCCTGAAGATGTCATCAGTGACGTTGAGGATTGCGGTTTCTGTGCTGCAGCCCGCCATGAGGCCAGCCTGAAAGTAAGTCACGATAATCTGTGTGTTGACCGAATTGGACTAGTACACACATTTCAAGAACCTTGGCCAGGAAGATAGGTTGGTCTCGGGACAGAAGTTGCTCAGATCTTTGGGTCTGCTCCTGATTTCTTGAGGAGCTGGGTGACCTGTCCTGGCTTTAAACATTCTGGGATTGTTCATTGGGATAGTGAGGTGTTGATTGTTTTGATCTAAATAGATGCAATGATGTGGCGGAATATCTTGACCAAGGGTGACGGAATGGGATAAGCTATGTGAGTCATTGAGTTTAGGTCTGACATGACTTTGATAAGTTTATAAGTTTATCTTCTGGGAGCGTTTTAAATTCATGCCATACTGCATTGTTCTTATGGGGTAGGTATGGAGCGGGGTATGTGGTGGTTTCCCCGGTTTTGTTTTCCTGACTTAAATTTGGGTGTGCAGTCACTGCAGACCAGCTACTGTCAAGGTATTCGAACAGACAGTGTTGAATTTTTTGCACTGTTGTCAGTGAAACATTCTGAGAAGACCTCACTGTGCTCAACTGTGGCTGCTGAATTTGAGATGGTACGGGGTTAGGGGGGGGGGGTTGCCTGATGATGTTGTACAGTTTATTGGGGTGGTTTTTGGACATGTCTTGCTGCAAAGAGAAGAAAGTGGCTTTTGCTTTGAAGATTGCTTTGAGGTTACCCTAGCTCTGAACAAATTGCAGTTGATGCATTACCTATTGAGAAGATGTCACAGCTAGAGAAATAAGGTGTGGAAGTTCTGAACAGTGTTTTAAATACGGAGGCACATGGTCATTTGAGAGGTCATCAATGATGCATAAATGATGCCAAAAAACATGTCATGAGTGAGCAATATGTTCGATCATAAGCAGGGCATGGCGGGGTGCAAGTTATAGTTAGCGCTGCTACAACAACTGGTGAATTTCTATCCATTTTTTAGTTCAAAACGTTATCATTGACAAATTCACCTGACTATAATGTTACTGTAACCTTTAGTTTTTTCAGAGAATTTCTAATGTTAAAAAAAAAAAAAATCTTATCACACGTAACTATGCAGTTAATTTAACATTTTCTTTTTCAAGTAAGTTTCTAGGTTTTTTTAAATGTAAACTAATGTTTGAATAACAATACGTTAATCCAAACCACCACTGTGCACGGCTGAAGCTGCAGGCCCAACGGTTAAGTCCCCACATGCAACCAACACAGTAAAGGCAGCCAACTCCAGGCTGCACATGGCCTTTGGCCGTGCGTGGTGCGGGGTTGGCCACAGACCCCGGGGACCCCATTTTTTTTAAAGGAGAGGGGAGCGCAGACATCTTTCCACAAGCTTTCTTAGGCCCTGGGGACCCCATTTCCTGTTTTTAATTAAACTGTGAGGGGAAGCTGCGTGGCCCCTTCCGAGCCTTGTTAGGCCCTGGAGACCCTATCCCCCAAGGCCAGTCCTTTAAATAAAATAGAGAGGGAGTGTGTGCCCCTCTCCGCAAGCCAATTTCGGCCCGCAGAACCCATCCCCTGGGGCCCTGCATGATTTTTAGGAGGACGGCCCCGGTGACCCCATCCCCAGGGTATGGTGTGATTTTGAGGGGGATGGGGCAGGCGGCCCTCCTCCCCCAGCCTTTATCAGCCCAGGGGACCCCATCCCCCGGGGCTCAGCATAATTTTTAGGGGGAAGGGGCATGGTGCAACCCTCCCCAGGCCGATTTCGGCCACAGGGACCCCACCCCCAGTGCCCGGCACTGTTAAAGGTGGGTGCCCTGGTGCCCAGCTAGGGTACCCACCATAGTTTCATCGGGGGCTTGCTGGGAGAGCCCCAAGGCCCCCCACATACAGCGGAAACTGCCATTGCTCCGTCCCGCAGGGAGCAGCTACTAATGCTTCTCCCTGTGGGCAGGAGCAATATTTTGATCTGTTTTTCTGCCCACTATAGTGCAGGCAGGAAAACAGATCAAAAGTCCTCTCCCAGCGGGAAGGTGCATTTTCAAAGTTCCTGCCCGCTGGTTTGGTGTTTGCTCCCACTTGGCAGGAGTTTTGAAAATGCTCCAGTCAAGCGAGAGCAAATACAGGTTTCCCTGCCCGCACCAACCGCTATATCCCGTAGGTGGGTTCCCCAGGAAATAGCATCTGTGCTGTCCCCGGGTCCATTAATGGATGCCTCAGGGAGGGGTGCCACCTGGCCCCCCCTCCCTTAGAGTAATTGGCCCTGGGGTGAGATCCCCAGTGGCATTTGATGCTTGGGAGGGGGGCTGCGCATCTCCCCTCTCCATTTTCAACAATTCTGGCCCGGGGGTGGGGGGGCTTCCCGTGGCCCCTGATGGCTCTGGGAGGTCGGTCGCGCAGCCCCCATCCCCTTTATGAATACAGCTCCGGGGGTGGGGACCCCAGGGGTTTATAGGAAATAAATGCCACACAGCTACCATTTTTTTTCTCCCAATCCTGTGAGAGTCTTGAATGATCATGGCATTTTTGCTGATTTTTGTTTGTGTCCTCGGGGGGGGGGTTCCTTCTGGGCAGGGTATCCAAACCTTGCCCTCTGATATTATTATTTTTTTAACTTCAGGACAAGGTACTAAGTTACTTACTGCTGTAATTGCTGACAGCGACATTTTTCTCATATTGCTGGTAACCAATCAGAGCGCTTACAGGTGTTTGACTCATGCGGGAGCAAGATGGCCCAAGGGAAACTCCCTAGATTAATTAGAACGCTTTATTTTTAAACTGCAGCTCCCGCAAGAGTCTCTCAAGGCTCAAGCGAACCCAACAGTTCAGATATACAATGCTTTTTCAGCCTTAAGTTCTCAAAAACTACTCAACAGATTAACACCAAATCACAAAAAGCACAATTTGCGGACCAAGGTCTAACTTCCTGCCGAATTTGGTGCAATCCCATTCAGCAGTTTATGCTGTGCCTGTCTTAAAGAAGTCTAGGGAAAATACATGGGACCCCCTCCCCTGTTTTTCTCAGCCCCTGCTAGATGGATCACCCTGAAACATTCCATTCACAAACTAGTCAAAAAGGAGAACCATTTGGAAAGTTTAGTGGAGATTCGTCAAACGGTCCCAAAGTTATTAGCAACACAAAAAATGCTTTTCCTATGGAAGAGCAGACCTAACTAAAATTACCTTGTGGCATGCGCCACTGGGTAATATATATATATATATATATATATACATATATATATATATATATATATATATATATATATATTTTCCACTGAAAAAAACAAAGGTTATAGTATTGTTATAGTTAGGTGAAGTGTTCAGTTTTAAACTCTAAAAACTATTGAAATTCACCATTAAAGTTATCTCAAGTAACTCTAACTTGCGCCCTAAGGTAACTATAACTCGTGTCCTCGCCATATAAAGTGATTATCAATGATGTCAAAGAAGATGTCATGAGTGATGCAATACCTAGGGTAACTAGCAGTGCGTGGTGAGGGCGCGAGTTATAGTTACCTCAGGGCACGTGTTATAGTTACTTGAGATAACTATAGCTGGTAAATTTCAGTGGTTTTTAGAGTTTAAAACTGAACATTTCACCTAACTAAATGATACTTTAATCTTTGTTTCAGTGAACTTCTAGTTAGTTTTTTTTTCAACTTAAAGTAAAACAGTCAGGATTGGTCACAGGGCCTGGCTCTGGGGGCCCCAAGGCCTTTTTTTTGTAAAAAGGAGGGGGGCGCGTTTTGTAAAAAGGAGGAGGCCGTTTGCCCTCCTTCCCCGAACCGATTATTGCCCTGGGGACCCCATCCTACAGGTCCACTAATTAAAATTAAGAGGAGGGGGGACATGCAGTCCCCCTCACAGGCCAATTTCGGCCCCAGGGACCCCCCCAACCTCCTGGGCCCGGCACATATTTTGTGGAGGTAGTGGGGCACTTGCATAATCACAAACAACTAAAGGCTCAGGGATGCCTTTTGCGACCGGCCCGTGATGGAAGACATAACTCTGGGGCTTCAAGTCTGCACCTAACTTTGAAACGGAGGACCCTAAGTGTAACGAGGAGGCCACGACCCCAGTTTCTCGGTTAAGAACGAGCCCAGGCCCGAATCACTTGGAGGAAGTCCGCAGTCATCCATCAGTTACCGCCCAAGATGTATCAATAAAGGGACCATTACAAGACCAGTTTGTGTGAAGGAACTTGCGTTACCACACAAGAGGATTTCAAGATACTTGCCCCGGTGACAGAACAAAGTATCTTGTTTTGAACATCATGGGGTTGTGACAAGAGTCTCCCTATTCCACTCACCTGAAAATCAGTTCAAAAGAGTTGTCCTGATGAAGGTGGCAGCTACTTAATTCCACCAAAACGTGCATTGACCAACCTGCCAGGAACATTAACAAAACAACACCAAAGCGGTTGCAAATTGTGATTTACTCAGCCCGCTATCCCTGGGTCATTGGTGTATGTTAGAAAAATACTCAGGTTCCCCCACGTTATTTTGATATGTGTGAATCTTGAGATGAGTGAGATTGCTTTTCGTTTGTGAGAGTGTGGTATGAGAGGTGAGTCTGTTTGGATCTGAGGATAGTTGATGGGAGCTCTTTGTTCCTCTGTGAGATTGAATGATCAGGAGCAGATTCATGTGTCTACTGATGTATTTTATTTGTAAATATCATTATTTGTAGATGTGTCCTACGATATGATAACCAACCATTTGCTCAACATGTTTGTGCTGTTATTTGTACCAGCATATATGCTATAATGATTGTTAATTTTCAAAAAAAGAAAAAGATGAATAAAAAATAATATATTTTTGCACATATGAATATGGTGAGATTGATTTGTGGGGACTGCCCGTTTTGAGCCTTTAGCTGGCCACTAGTCAAATTAATATAGGTCTGACAGGAGCATTTGTTTATGTGATTTTTCAAGGCTTTTCTCCCCCTTACTCCTGGACCTCAAAGTATGTTGAGAGGGTAACCTTTTTTCAGATAATTCAGGAGTGGGGCACTTGGCCACCCTCCCCAAGACACCGGGGACCCCATCCCTCCCACGCCCAGCACATTTTTGGGGGGCAATGGGGGCACGGTGCCCCCCTCCTCCGGCCTCTTTTAGACACGGGGATCACATCCCCCGGGGTCCTTCAACATATTTAAAGCAGAGGATGGCACGTGACCCCCCTTCCAGGGCCTATTTTATCCCCAGGGAACCAATCCCCCGGGGCCTGGCCACATACATGAAGGGAAAGGTGGACACGCAGCCCTCCTCTCCGGGCTGATATTGACCCCAGGAACCCCATCTCCCAGGGCCGGGCTCCATCTAGAAAGGGGGAGGGGCATGCGGACCCCCTCCCCGGGTCGGTTTTGCCCCCGGGCAGCCTATCCCCTGTGGTCCAGCATAATGTTTAGGGGGAGGGGGCACGCGGCCTCCCTTCCCGGACCGATTTGAGCCACAGGGACCACATCCCTCGGGGGCTCATTCTTAAAAGTGGGTGCCCACCCAGCGCATTCACCATAATCTCATTTGGGACAGGAGGGGAGGCCCAAGGCCCCCTCCGCATACAGCAGAAGCTGGCATTGCTCCCACCCGCAGAGAGCAGTGACTAATGCTGCTCCCTGCGTAGGGAGCAATATTTTGATCTGTTTCTCTACCCGCTTTAGTGAAGGCAGGGAAACAGATCAAAAGTTTGCTCCCAGCGGGCGGGTGCATTTTCAAGGCTTCTGCCTGCTGGATTGGTGTCTGCTCCCACTTGTTAGGAGTTTTGAAAATGATCCAGCCAAGCAAAAGCAAGCACAGTTTTCCGCGCCTGGGGGTGGTGGGTTCCCCGAGGCACATCATTTAAGCCATCCCAGGGGATGGGTCCCCGGGGCCATTAATGGCTCAGGGAGGGGTGCCATCGCTGGCGCCTTTTGAGGCTTTGGGGTGGCTGAACAGCTCCTATCCCCATTTTCAACAATTTCGGCTGCGGGGTGGACTTCGCGGGGACTGTGATGGTTCGGAGAGGGGGCCGCACATCTCCCTCCCCTTTATGAATACAGCTACGGGGGAGGGCTCCCCAGAGCTTATAGTGAATAAATTACACCCAGCTACCATTTTGTGTTTTCTTTTTCGCGTTCCCACGAGTCTCAAGGGATCGTGGTATTTTTGATGATTTTTTTTCTTATCGTCCTGCCCAGTTATATTATTATTTTTACTTCAGGACAGGTTACTAAGTTCCTTATTCCTGCAATGGCTGCCAGCCAATTTGTCGTACATGGACACCACATTAGTCAGGTAGATAAGTTTAAATATTTAGGGGTCCAGTTGGATTCTGGTCTAAACTGGCACCCACTTATAACCCAGAATGTGATGTCTTTTAACAGAGCCACGTTTAGCATTGGCGATTTCTCACGCCGGTTAGGGCACACCCACATTAAATCTGTCTTGGAAATCTTCAGGGCTAAGTGCATCCCATTAGCAAGTTATGGCAGTGGAATATGGGGCTATGGCCCGGTAGCCCCGATTCAAGTAGCAGAAAATAAATTTTTAAGGGGCCTCCTGGGAGTCCCACAAAGTGTACCCTATGAAATTGTCCACGAAGAACTGGGATTAGGTAACATTACTGGTCAGATCCGACTTGCCCCTTTAAAACTCTGGTTATCAATATGGACAAAGGAGGAGCTTGGTTTTAACAGATTAATATTGCAGGATTGTTTAAAATTGGATAAGCCCTTTCTGATCCAGTGGTTGGCCTATATCTCCCATATTATGATGTCCTTAGGGAGGCCCGATCTATATACTAATCCCAGCTGCTTAGTTAGCTCTGATCAAAAATGGGTGTAGCGGCATTTATGGGTAAGAAGGCAGCGGACCAGGAGGACTCTGCAATATTGAAAGTCAGACATGCGATTTTAGTGAAAACCGTGGATAATTCAGAATCATATTTGACTTGGAACATGACTCGTCATCAGCGAGTTTTATTGACTTATTTTAGGCTGAATTTATTTCTGCGTTTAGTCTTTTTTAATCTTGGTTGTTTTAAGGATTCGGAAGTGCCCTTATGTGACTGTGACAATGTCTCGGTCAATGACACCTTACACACTGTTATGATTTGCTCTAAATATAATACCCTATGATATAAGTTTTTGCGACAATTTTAAAATTAATGAATTTTACTCACGTTAGGCCGGCTTTACTGTATTTACAGTTTTTAAATTTGCCCACAGTTTGTTTCTTTCTTGTACGTTTTCTCTCTGGGTTGTAAAGCAAGCGTGATTATGTGCGTGTTCATTTATGTTCTTTTTGAATTGATTTGTCTTTTATGATTTTATTCTTAAAATCGAATTAAGATTATGAACTGAACTGAACTGCTGAACAGATTTACACCAAATCACAAAAGGCACAATTTGCGGACCATAGTCTAGCTTCCTGCCGAATTTGAGGCAATTCCATTCAGCAGTTTTTGCTGTAGCCTGTTTTAACGAAGTCTATGGAAAATGCATGGGGATTTTGCATTTTGGGACCCACCCCTTTTTTCTCGAGCATCGCCTGATGGATCACCCCCCAACTTTCTATGCAAAAACTAGTCAAAAAGGAGCACCTTTTTGGAAAGTTTCGTGGAGATTCATCAAACGGTCCCAAAGTTATTGGCAAGACAAAAAATGCTTTTCCTATGGAAGAGCAGAAGTAATTAAATGAACCTAGTGGCATCACTGAAAAAAACGTTTATAGTAACGTTATAGTTAGGTGAAATGTTCAGTTCTAAACACCACTGAAATTCACCATTATAGTTATCTCAAATAACTATAACTTGTGCCCTAAGGTAACTATAACTCGTGCCCTCACCAAACACAGTGATATTATCAATGATGTCAAAGATGATATCATGAGTGATCTATTACCTAAGGTAAGTAGCAGTGTATGGTGAGGGCACGAGTTATAGTTACCTTAGGGCACGAGGTATAGTTATTAAAAATAAGTATAACTTGTGAATGTCAGTGTTTTTAGAGTTTAAAACTGAACATTTTCCCTAACTATAACAATACCTTAACCTATGTTAATTTCAGTGACTTTCTGGTGTTTTATTTTTTTACGTAAAGTAATATCCAATTACCGGCCGCGCATGGCAGGGGTCTGGCTGCAGGGCCTGCCCTGCGGCTAATCCCCCGCATGCAGCCAACCCCAGGCTGCACACGGCTAAAGTCCACAAAGCCTGGCCTGCTGCCAGGCCCTGTGGCCAAAACACTGCATGCAGCTAACCCAACGCTGCACACAGCCCTGGGCCACGCACAGTGAGGGGTTGGCCAGGCCCCCAAAGGCAGCCAATCCCACACCGCGCACAGCTGAGGTTGGCCATAGGGCTTTGCTCTGGGGACCCCAGGGCCTTGCTTTCTTTTTGAAGAGGAGGAAAGCTGCGTGGGCCCCCCTCCCTGAACCTATCATGAACCCATCCCCCAGGGCCACAAATTAAAATTAAGAGGTGAGGGGACATACAGCTCCCTCACAGATTAATTCTGGCCCCAGGAACCCCATCCCCTAGATCCTGGCACATTTTTTGGGGGGAGGAGAGCACATGGCCACCCTCCCCATGCCGCTTTTGGCCCCGGGCACCACATCCCCCAGAATCCTTCAACATATATTAAGGGTGAAGGTGGCACGCGGTCCCCCCTTCCTGGGCAGATTTTAGCCCCGGAGACCACATCCCCTGGCCACATATGTTAAGGGGAAGGTGGGGACGCGGCCCCACTCCCAGGGCTGATTTTGGCTCGCAACTTTCAGGCGGGACCGCCTGGCGTTGCTGCACAACCAGCGGGTGCTGCTGGTGTAACTATCAGTCCCTTGATGGTTAATTCTGTTATGGGCAAACGTCTTCAGAATAAAGATGAATTTCCTTATTGGCTTGCTGAAAAATTTGGACAGCTTGAAGCCGTATTTCCGAATACCTCTCCTGTGGACAAACACAGGATTCTGACTATTAGTTTACCAAAAGACTTAATTCCTGAAGTGGCTGATTGTAACACCCGGGGCAGGGTGTTTGTAGCGGTGTATTAGATGTGCTTCACACCCCTTCCATGACTGTACTCTCTTCTGTGATTAAGCGTGTTCAAGATGAGCACGGGGCAGAGGCCGCTGTAGAATTAGGGATGCATCTGGTGGGTGTTCAACGTGGTTGCTGATATGATTCTTGCCAATGTCCAGGGCGATGCGGTGAGCTTTCAAGTAGCAAATCGCTTGGAGGCTGTACCGGATGCTGATAAACCACGCAAATTACGAAAAAGTATTGCAAAGGCTTATAAAACCATAGGCCGCAATAGTTTGGGAAATAAGCCTTTTACAAAGTCAGAGGATCCGTCTCTAAATCAACAAAAGGCCCAACCTTACGAGGGGCGACCTTTCTTTCCTAAAAAGAATTTAAAAAAGGGACAAAAACAACAGAAGCAGGGTTCACGTGCTAGTTCACCAACCCCGGAGTCTTCTGAGCGATCGCGCGAAAATTGTCACCTGACCGTTTTCAAGTCCCTGAACAACGCTCTCCTCGTTCTTTACAGGACACTTCAAGATCACACGTTGAAGGTGGAGAGCGGCAGCATTGGAGCAAAAGCCAGCCTGCACCCCAGCGTCATGAGCAGCCTCGGCAGTCTGAAGTCAAAGGAAAGCCAGAGGATTTATCTTGTTTTCGAATGCGCTTTCAGAAGAAGAAAGTTGCAGCATTGACTGCACATTATGCCTCAGACGGTGAGAACCCGTCTTCTGGATTGGACTTGGGCAGTGACTCTGCTCAACAGCGCAGCAGAGGTAACCGTCATTCGGAAAGCTCTGCGTCCCAATCTGGATGAGATAGCAACTGAGATTTTTGTGACTATTGAGACAGCTGACACCCGGGTTGCCCCCCCAGATAGACTCTATGAAGTGACTTTTCTAATTGAAGGTGATATATGTTGTACAATCTATGCGGGTTTCTGGGAAAATCTAACCTCCACTTATGACATTTTGTTAGCGGAGCAGGATTGGCCTCCACCCTTTGTGTTAGCAGCGTCCCAAGGGGAAGATGTGATACTCCCGAGTTTTTCACGTCATGTCCCTGAGGAGGTCGCGAAAGAGTATGCGGCTGACTGGGCTGCTGCCCTAGACCCAGCTGTGTATCGTAATCAGGTGGGATGGGATTCAGATTCCCCGCATCATGTAATTCCTTTACGCTCTACACCACAACCACAACCGCAATACCCAATCAGGCGTGAGGCTAAGGCTTCCGTTTGTTATATTCTAACCCAATTGGAGTATCAGGGTGTGATAAAACGTGTACATCACCGATGAATAATCCCCTCTTTACGGTATCAAAACCTGATGGCACATTTCGTTTAGTATTGGATTACAGAAATTTGAACAGTCACTGCCGCACCTTTGCGGTGCAAAACACACACAGCTCTGCGCTAGTGAGCAATTTGGTTCGCAAAAAATACAAAACTACACTTGACATTGCTAACGGATTCTACAGCCACAATCTGGCTCCTGAAAGCAGTGACCTGATAGCATTCTCTGCCGTCGGAAAACAAAAAAAATGTACAAGATTGCCTTTGGGGTTAAGAATAGCCCCGGGGCATTTGCGGCACGTATAGTGTCTTTGTTGAATAACATAGACCCAGAGGCAATATCGTACGTTGATGATATATATCTGACGGATGACGAGCTTCTGCCGCATCTTGAACGAGTCGACAGGATAATCTTGAACCTGGCTGACTTTGGTTACAAATTCAATTTTGCAAAGTCACATATTGCCTGTTTGGCAGTACTCTTTTTGGGCTATGAGCTCAACAATGAGGGCAAAGGCTTAGCCCCTCACTCCTTGGAGAAATGTGCACATTTGCAACCCCCTTCTACACTGAAGAAGCTTCAGTCCTTTCTGGGATTCTTAAATTTCGGGAAGACTTACATTCCCGATTATGCCCAGTGTATCAAACCGCTTTACGCATTGATACAACCAAAGTTCTCTTCTGCCAGCTGGCTTCCGGAACATACCTCAATCCTACATTCTTTGCAAGCGGACTTGCTTGCAACTAACTACTTGTTCACACGTGACAACACCACCAACCTGGTGATACGTATCATTCTAGGGACAGTGGGTTTCACGTACTTGACTTTCAATGACGGAGACACAATCCCAATTGCATACAAATCACATTTATACACTGCAGCTGAAATGCGTTTCTCTACGATTGAAAAAATACTGACGGCAGTGCAAATGGCGATTCTAAAGGAACGCTCACAGGCGCAAGACAAACACATTCTCATGGTCACTCCATTCCCTGCTTTGGAAGCAGTGACTAAGGCTAGTGTTCCTAACTCCAAAGCTTTACATCCCCGTTGGATACATTGGGCTACTTCTTTGACGTCTTCGGATGTCACCTTTATTTTTGATCCTTCTCTTCAGACACAGGAGTTCTTACAGTATGAATCTGTTCATCCTCCTCCCTTGTCCCTGCTTCCTTTGCAGGACTGTGCTTGCATCATTTACACCGATGGCTCAGCTCAACCGGCCGCGGGTTCCAAGCATGCTTATTCTGCAGCTTGCGCAATTGTTGCTGGTTCTATTGTTAATGGCGAGTTTAAGTCTTCCATAGTGCATACTCAAGCACTTGGTGACTGTACGGCACAATTGGCGGAGCTGCGAGCACTTGTACTTGCTCTCGAGTTTGCTGATCTTAATGTGAATACTCTTATTGTATGCGATTCCTAATCCTGTGTTCAGTCCTTTAACGACAACTTATTCTTTTGGTCGCAAAACTACTATCGGGAATCTAAAGGCAGCGTAATTAAGCATAAAACGCTTTGGGTTCGAGTGGCAGATCTTAAACAACGTCTGCCTCTCACTCATGTGACACACACTCTTGATCACCCACGTGTAGGAGCACATGCTCTAGGTAATTCCTTGGCTGACGAAGCAGGCAAGTCTGCGGTAGTCACTTCTTCAGTAGCAGCAGTTACAAGATTCAAATCAAAAATAGATAATGAGATTCTGGCAGCAGTTGCTGCTACGAGGGAGGGAACAGGTTATCCTCAGGGTTTCCCTTCGAAATACTCTTATCACATAAGTCCCGAACAGGTTCCTTATGCTACTATTCCTAAAGTTGGGGATCGGCTGATTCCCAACACGGACCGCAGACCTTCTTTGATCAAAGCTGCGCATGAGGGTATCGCTTCTGCGCACGCTGGTGTGGCGGCTACAGTCTCTATACTACAGCAACGTTACTTGTGGCGTGGTTTATTTAAACAGACCCGCAATTATGTCCAGTGTTGTGACATTTGCCAGCAAATTAAACCTTCCACGGTCACACGTCCACCACAAACACTGATGTGTATTTCTAATAAACCATTTGGCTGTGTTTATCTTGATCACTGCGGTCCTCTTTCTTCAGATACTGCGTACAAATACATCTTGGTTGCAGTAGATTCTTGCACTAGATTCCTCTGGGTTTGGCCACAACACAGTGCTGATGCTCGAAATGTCATTAAGGATTTGCGTGTCTTTGTCGGGATGTTTGCCTGTGGTACCTTCCACTCTGACCAAGGTCCAGCGTTCGCCTCTAAGGCGTACAAGGATGCGATGAAGTCAATGGGGGTACAGGTGCAGTTTTCGTCTCCATACAGGCCCGAGGGCAATTCAATTGTGGAGCGAATGAACCGTGACTTAAAGCAATCCTTGACAGCTAGAGTCTTAGGTACTGGCAGGAACTGGCTGACCCATTTGCATGGAGTTCAACGTGCCCTTAATAATCTCCCTAGAAGATCTCTGGGTGGGCGGACACCTTACGAAATGCTCTTTGGCATTCAGATGTTTGTTCCAGACCTTGATGGTCTAGACGTTGTGGCGGCTGCCGCAACATTTGACGTAGATAATCATTCTGCTGTGTTACAGGATCTACAAAAGACACGTGATGCCCTAGCGACTGAACAGTTACCATCTTCCGCTGATCGAGCTCTGCTGATTCCAGTCACCGGATGGCTTCCTAAAATTAGCGATCTGGTGCGTGAAAGAATTGAGAACAAAGAAGAATTTGGTCCATCTTACAGAGCTCCTGTTTCAGTGCTTGGTTTGAAGGGTACTCGTACTGTCATTTTACCACCTCTTCCTGGTCGCAAAGACAACCGCTACATCTCAGTAGACAATGTCAAGTTACACTGTGTGGCCGATTCTGAATAGTGTCACCCCTGCTGTTTCCTGCAATGCAATCACATTGTCTCCACGGACATGGTCTTCTTCTGTTTCAACTCCTGCAATTAACCAAACAATGGACACCATTATGGAGCTTTCCCCAGTTCGTCCATTTTCATCACCCATGGCTGTTTCGTTTGCATCCAATACAGAGGATTCCACTCTTCCACCTTTGCTTCCACAGCCTACGGAGGGTTACTATGGCAACCATACCAGCATCGGTTCTGGCTCCTGTGGCTGCTTCCCCATCCAAATTAGGTACTTTGTTTGCTTCGTTTAAAAAGACTTACCTGGTCCCACTGTGGACTTACATCTGGTTGGTTCTCATCCTGATTTTCCTTTTCATGTTCATTGGATTTATCACGTTTTCTTTTAACTCATCAACGGCCATTATCTCCCGGAAGGCTATGCTGCTAACTTGGTCGATGGAACTTTGGCCCCACACACCTCGTCACACCGCATGAAACGCGACAAGTCCCTTGTGAACATTACCGCATTTCCCATTGAGGATGGCATCGTTTGGGACAACGTAGCTTTTGAAGTCCATGGTCCGACTGAGGTCCTTAAAGTTCCGTACGTGTTTTGTGTCTCATTAGGAGATGTGGTGACACATGACATTCATTCTGACGATTGGGATGTGCATGCAGTTCATGCATTATTTTCTGATTTAAGATATTACACTGTATTTGATGCTGTAGATTTGTATATGAATTCTGCCAATTATGGGAATCTTTATTGTTATCAACATTATGGGCATCATTTTTTACACAAAACAAATACACTACGACCATTTTTTAATTATTCACAATGGGAAAATTGTCCGACTCCTTTAGAGGGGAGTTCTAAAACAGATTACAATATAACTAATCCCAGTTCCTATTTTTTTAAATTGCCACTGTCTTCAACTTCTAAATTTATGTTGACCCACACTAAATTACTTTATTCTGAGTCATCTAGGTCACGATTGGCTAGCGAGGGTTATGACTTTAAATCAATCTGGGGTTCTAAACCTTGGCAGGTTACTGGTACTGAAGCTTTGCATCGCGCCTGCCTCATCCCCTCTCAAATTTTGTTTTTAAATTATTCCATATACCAGACAACTTGTTTTGGGCTTGCCACTGTAAATAATTTAAATACACCATCCATTCCGTCTATGGCGGAATGTGGACATTGTCATAACCATTCCAATTCTACAGTTGCAGCTTTTCAGGCCTTATTGCGCAATGACACCTTTAATGTCTCTGATCCTGGTCAGTGCGGTTGGTTGGTCTAGGAACAAAATACCAATGCGTGCCAGATGCGTTTCTAGAACATTACACCTGGTTTCACACAAGCTAGGCCTGACCCTCGATTTCCCCTTGATCATTCTGTAACCACCTATTCGGTGGGCAAATTATGCCAACAATGGTTGGGTCATTCCACATTGGCATCTGTCAAGCACCATCTTTCACTTTTATCACAAAACACTGATTTGGCTGATTTAATCTCTGGTGCAAAAACAACAGTTGACGGACAGAATGCAGAACAATGTCATACATTCACCCCAGTTCACGCCACTGGAGTCAGGCTATCCTGGCTGATGAGGGCTGAATGCCCGAAACCGGTCCTAGGATGCTTGATTCCGGTCCAGGGAAGACATGGCTTGGCAGTTCGGTCTGGACTGTTCCCATGAGGCACAGGGTCAAGACTAATTTGCATATGGCCATGTCTGAACTGGGGGTGGCGTGGTGAAGCAAAATAACGATGGATTAAACCCAGATCTGTGACTGGGGGTGAATGTTTGCCATTGTGCAACATTCCGTCCATCATCTTGTGTGTTTTGCAATTCGCCCCAAGTGGGAAGGGTATGCCCAGACGTGGTTCCCGTGCTCACTGCGCCACTGGAGTCAGGCTATCCTGGCTGATGAGGGCTGAATGCCCGAAACCGGTCCTAGGATGCTTGATTCCGGTCCAGGGAAGACATGGCTTGGCAGTTCGGTCTGGACTGTTCCCATGAGGCACAGGGTCAAGACTGATTTGCATATGGCCATGTCTGAACTGGGGTGGCGTGGTGAAGCAAAATAACGATGGATTAAACCCAGATCTGTGACTGGGGGTGGATGTTTGCCATTGTGCAACATTCCGTCCATCATCTTGTGTGTTTTGCAATTCGCCCCAAGTGGGAAGGGTATGCCCAGACGTGGGTCCCGTGCTCACTGCGCCACCGGAGTCAGGCTATCCTGGCTGATGAGGGCTGAATGCCCGAAACCGGTCCTAGGATGCTTGATTCCGGTCCAGGAAGACATGGCTTGGCAGTTCGGTCTGGACTGTTCCCATGAGGCACAGGGTCAAGACTGATTTGCATATGGCCATGTCTGAACTGGGGTGGCGTGGTGAAGCAAAATAACGATGGATTAAACCCAGATCTGTGACTGGGGGTGAATGTTTGCCATTGTGCAACATTCCGTCCATCATCTTGTGTGTTTTGCAATTCGCCCCAAGTGGGAAGGGTATGCCCAGACGTGGGTCCCGTGCTCACTGCGCCACTGGAGTCAGGCTATCCTGGCTGATGAGGGCTGAATGCCCGAAACCGGTCCTAGGATGCTTGATTCCGGTCCAGGGAAGACATGGCTTGGCAGTTCGGTCTGGACTGTTCCCATGAGGCACAGGGTCAAGACTGATTTGCATATGGCCATGTCTGAACTGGGGTGGCGTGGTGAAGCAAAATAACGATGGATTAAACCCAGATCTGTGACTGGGGGTGAATGTTTGCCATTGTGCAACATTCCGTCCATCATCTTGTGTGTTTTGCAATTCGCCCCAAGTGGGAAGGGTATGCCCAGACGTGGGTCCCGTGCTCACTGCGCCACTGGAGTCAGGCTATCCTGGCTGATGAGAGCTGAATGCCCGAAACCGGTCCTAGGATGCTTGATTCCGGTCCAGGGAAGACATGGCTTGGCAGTTCGGTCTGGACTGTTCCCATGAGGCACAGGGTCAAGACTGATTTGCATATGGCCATGTCTGAACTGGGGTGGCGTGGTGAAGCAAAATAACGATGGATTAAACCCAGATCTGTGACTGGGGGTGAATGTTTGCCATTGTGCAACATTCCGTCCATCATCTTGTGTGTTTTGATTTCATCTCTGGCCCAAGAAATCCAAGAGCCAAGAGATTTATGTATGCTGCTTACAATGAAGTTTGGAAACTTTCTCAGATGGAGGCTGCCTTCCGTCTGCGCCAAATTGATCAAGCAAACTTAGAAAAAGTACTTGCAGTAGTAGACAACAGCATTAACACCCTTTCTTCCCGTATTTATACGTTAGACAATATTGTATCATCTGTTATTGACATTGTTCAAAGCGATGTGTCTGTGTTGTATCATGGTCAAAATGAATTACGATTAGTAATGCAATTTGCTTGGACTTTGCAAACTTTAAAGATGGGAAAAGTGCCTTGGGATTATTTGAATGCCACTGCTTTATTTTTGCCATTTAACTTAACAAACAAGCAAACGTTTATGTCCATGAAAGATGCTGTTTACACACTCTTACTTATTGAACAATTAGATCCCTTGCCGTTTTCGGTAGCGGAAACGGATTCAGCTGTTTGGTTAATTCATGGTGTTATATCTTTACTTTTCTCACTTTTTCAATTTAAATCGTGCGACATGTTCCTGTAGGCCGCTATGAACCACTGGGCAGTGGCTACCCAACACAAATTATGGCCACTGCCTTTCACTTACCAGGGTCAGCAAGAGGGTAAGGAAGTATTTCATACAGGGGAGGATTGTGATTCTACAATGGGACACTTTTTGGTCTGAAAGCACATTAAATTACATTGCGCTTGCAACGCTTCGGCGGCCAAATTGGCCTGTTTTTTAAAAGGCACTCCTGTGCCATCTATAACTCCAGTTTTCTCTTTGCTTATGAATGGAAGTTATCTTATTTTGAATAGCCAGGATTGCTGTGGTTTGCGGGCTGGAATCCCTTATTTAGTTACAGTTTCCCAGCGAGTAACTTGCTGTAGCAATGTCCTTTTTCCACCCCCGCACGGGAGTTTCGATACCTCAATCGGGCCTTCCATTCCCACTTTGAAGACGGACTTCAACAAGTTGAGAAGGCTCAAAGCCCTATTATCCCAACAGGAGGTGGCCCTGACTTCCGCTCGCGAGACCTTCGCGTTACAGGTGTCCGGGACCTCAAGTGACACAGTCCCTTCTAAATACTAACCTCCCACTACATTTTGAGGAGTTAATACACCAAATATTTAATGCATCTGAAACAACCGGCCTTGCACATTTTTTTAAAAGTGTGGGATCCGGTCTTGTGACTTCATTCCAAACTGTTTTTGGTGTTATACCGGCTTTCATTCATTCTATTTTCTCCAGCGCCTTCGGAGGGTTACCCTTAATCTTGGTGCTAGCTGCTGGAATATTGATTCTTCTACTTCTGCTATGTAATGGCTGCACAACTTGTGGCCCTGCAAAAGCCAGCCCAGCTGCTGCTGTACCGTGATCGCCTTGCCCAGGCTTTCGGATGCTTGCCGCTGGCAACGCTTGGCGTCAGTTATGACCTGACTTTTTGTTTTGCTTACTTCACATGTGTTCAACTAGTCTTTAACTGTCTGCAATGTCCTTTCTCTTGGGCTATGGATATTTGCCTCTCAAACACGTACTGTCCAATCCCTGATTTCGGCCGGTTAATGGGTCCCTTAGAGGCGCATGACGAGGCTTGTTCGGCGGATGGCCAAATGGCACGTGCAGCGATCCTTGGAATATTGGGTGAATGGGATGTCTGTGCGGCTGCACACGACTTCCTGCAACAAAGTTTCATCGAATATCATGAAAGCTTGCCACTAACATTGTGGACTGCTTCAGCTTATAACGAACACGCGTGTTCCTTCCACTTACTTAACTGGATGGCATCTCTCTTTTCTGCCAACAATCGAGATGATCTTCTGGAAGGCATTGCCTTTCTCTGCACACAAACCTTAATGGGTTGACTGACTGGGTACTCTTCACGTTGATCCCACCTGGCAGGTGGTTTAACCTCAACTCTGAACAATATATTTTTTCCTTTCCACTTTTTTTTTATTTTTATATATACATATCAAGTTTCACCTCACGTCCAAAAATACATTTGACCTGCTCGGCCTTTTGAATTCTGTCTTGGACTTACGAACTTACCAGGGGGAGGGTGTCATGAGGGCCCTTTGTCACGTTGTCGACATTGCTAAATTGACATGAGCTTCGCTACCATGCTGCTGCTTTTGCGCACGTTACCATTATTATTTAGTTATTGCAACACTCTGTCTGTGCCTCGAACGCAAGGTGAGGTTGTTTTTCTCGTTTTCAGTATTTCTAGAAGTTTAGTCTGAACAAGAAATGCAAGGTCGAACAACAGTACATATTGTTTGTCTGTTCTGGTCAGTCCCTATTACCTAGACATAACATGTGGTGCAGCTGCAGAGCTGAGAAATTCATGCTTTGATATTGCGATGTTTCATGTTTTTCTAACACACTTGGAGAGAGTGGTTTCGTGAGAGGAGCTCCGCTGTGCATATGATGTAACCTATACATCAATCCTTTCAGGTAGGGGGTCTGCTGACAAAGCCTAGAGATCTTCCTTTATATAAAAATTAAGTTCTTCTTAGCAAGGGGAGGGTAAAGAGGCCTCATTATTCAGCCTTTTACATACAGTCTTTACAAAATGACTACTCCGTTTGTATTCTATGGTATTGTAACAATGCTAACTGTGCTAAGTTTATGCATTTTGCTGCTCGTAGTGGCTTGCATCCTGTATTGCAGAGCGCGATAGTTAAAATAAACATTTTGAACTATTTCAGTGACTCTGACAATTCTCTTGTGTTGACAAGTACGAGTGAATGAGCGAAAAAGTGTTCTTGTTCCCGCGATTCCTGAGAGAGTCGGGAGTGCTTATGTTCTGGGTCGTTTAATCATTTCGTATCTCCTTGATATTGGTAGGAGACCGAATGAGACACTGTAGCTAGTCGGTTTGGGATTTTGGGTGCTAAGGTGGTAGGTTGGTACACCCCTATTCACTGAGGTCCTGGTTTCCTGCGCATAGTTCTGTGCAGGTGCAGAATCCCTGCAACAACACCTTGTACCTCAGGTGATAGATTTCCAGCCTCCACACACAACATATTTTTGCTGGAGGATCACCAACCCGGGACAATCTACATCAGACAAATATCATACCTGGAAGGCCCAAAAGGATAAATGTTACCTCATGTGAAGTTATAAGACTTCATCTTCCTAATTCCGCCCAACTTCAGAAGTGTAGTTTTAATTTAATTCATCACTAATTTAAAATAACTTCACAGAGAGCTTGGAGCATATCTATCAAGAACATTTTGGAAAATCAGTGGCGACCAGTGTGTTTTAAACATTTTAGACTTGCAAAAATAGTGAAAACTATATAGAATTTAGATGTCACTTTAAAGAGGACGTTAGGAAGGTCCCACAATCAATTTCACTATAAAGTTGTGACAAAAGATGGATAGTTTAATTACATTTTATCAAAAGCACCAGTCAAAACTGCATGGACTTGAAGCAGGGTCTGAAAATAGCATACACCCCTCAAACTTACAGGCAGGTTGTGTGAATGGTGTTGTACAAAAGGAGACCTTTGTTAGACATTGACCAGTAACATAGGTAGGCATGGTAAAGGATAGGTGATTGTGTGAGCCTGGGATGGGTCCATTTGTGGTCTGTGGCCTGACTGAGGACACCAGTTCCATCTCCAGTTAGAGGAGTCATAGATGGGCAGACAGCATCACTGCCTGTAAGGCTCCGAGTGGGGGTTTCATGGTTTGCGTCCAGGATCCTGCTCCGTGATAACATCTCTCTTTGATGCTTGCATGGTATCTCCCATGTGTATGCTATCTCTATCTGTCTCTGTCTGTTTCTGTCTCTGTGCCTCGGGCAGTGCACACGTACTGTGTCTACACGTCCCCGTCACCAGCCCAGAGACAGCCCCCCCACTCCCCCCTCTCCCTGTGTAATGTAAAAGCTAGCTCGTTTTCTCCTGGAAAAGACCACTATCGCGTGGCAAGTGTGAGTCGTGTGACAATAAAAGGCTGGGGGTGGGTTGGTTCAGATTCAGTCACATCCGTCTGGTGAACGAATGATAAGTAGCACTGGACACCAGGCGCGCAACGCCCATTGTGCTCGAAGGGCTTCAGCCTCCCCCCCCCCCCCGTCGTGTGTGTCAGCCCGGGCTGAGACAGCTTCCCGGGCACACACAGCCGCACCGAGGACTTCACAGGCCTTTAAAAGACCATTTACTTGTTAATGAGGCTTTGTTGTAGTTCACCTCTTCTTAGCGCCCCTGCATCTCCACTCTGACTATCCTAGAATCGCCCGGCCCCCATAGAGCAGAGTCTCTCGGAGTCCGCGCTGCAAACACAGGTACGATGTCTGCAAGGTCCGCGGGCCGCCAAGGAAGGCTTGCCGGGCCGCTGGCGGCCCGCGGGCCGTACTATGAGTACCCGTGATTTACATAAATAAAATCACAAGGCATACAGTAATTCATCACATTAAAAGCACAAAATCTTACAATAACATCAACTTCAAGTACCTGTACATCAATTATTAAAAGTTTATCAAATTCATAGTTACATACGATAATAAAAAAAAAAGAGAATTTCTATTTCGCCTCAAATCAGAGATGAAGCAGTTCAGCCCTTTCATTACCACACTGTTCCAGTGACTAGTCTAGAACCGGCTTGCTTGCATGTTCAGGTATCTATAACAAGATATTCTTTTGCCACTTTAGATCTCGACCTTGCATATTTGAAGGTGCTCTCTTATGCGATAATAAAGAAAAGACAAAATATTTGCCTAGGATCACACAATTTGAGACCAGTTCACAGGTGAAGTACATTACAGTTAGGTCGAGTAGATAATTCAAGTTACTTGACCTGCAGGTCTAGTAACATTTTTATGATTTTTCGAGCCCTGACTGCGATACAAAAGTGAAAGCAGACCGCGCTAATGGAATCTGCTGGGATCCACAAATATCCACCACACGTTCCTACACTTTTCCCGATAACAGTACTACTCCACTATTGTGACTGGGCTATAAACTGAGAAAAGAAAGGCTCCCTAAGTCCCCTGAGACGGAAGGAAAAATCAATATTCTGCCTTGTGAATTGACTACTTCTGGGTATATGGTTAGCGTTGGTATTTAGGCCAGGGCTGTCGGCACCCAGGAAATCCTGCCAGGCCCAGACATTTCTGAAAACAAGGCACCTAGGGTAGTCCGGGCTCGTGTGGTTTGCATGGATCCCAATTTCTTTTCTTACCCTGAATGCCCTGCAAACATCAAACCTTGGCTAAGTCAAAGATTTTCCTCATATTTCTGTAAAGGAAAATGTTGGAATCTGTGAAGATCCATAAATTCCTACTACCCACAGTTCCCGCACTTCTTCCAATAAAAACGCTATCCCAAGTTTTTACCAAGTATTATGCATTTAATATATTATTACATAGGACCTGAAAAGAGCAATTTATTTGCTATGATCATAAATTAGATTAAGATAGAGCAGAATTTCAAAGGTGTCAATAAATTTCAAAAAGGAGATACTACACAAATCTTAAAGTACAATATATAAAACTATCAGTCGATGTTCTGTGGCGATGTCTAGACAGGTCAATTATAATACAAATTCTTTCTGCCTCAGATGCCCTGATTATGGTTTCCACAATATTTGGTTCAAGAGATTTTTTTTGATTTTTTTTATTGATTTTCATTGTATCAGGCAGTGTTTACAAACAATATCAAATCTGCACAATCTGTCTCGATAAACAATTAGCAATTGTGCATAGCACCACAATATTTAACAATCAGCATATCAGTAACTCATCTAAGCAACAACACAGAAGGATAGTAATCACATTGTCCCCACCTCATCTTTAAGGAGATTTGGATGTTTTCGGAGGTAGACAGTAAGAGGCTCCCAGAAATTAGAGGGCTTAGCAGCTGTGGGCAATTCTTCTGCATATAACAAAAAATTATCCTTACAGTATATAGAGTCCAGTATCCAGCGATGAACGGTGGGCGCTTTCCTGCTGTCCCAATGCATTGCGACCCTCCTCTTTGCCAATAGCAGCTCTAAGGCCGCCAGTTTCTTTTTGGCAGATTTCAAATGCGTTAGATGCCCCAGTAGACATAATTGCAGTGTACAGTCCAGTTTATGATTCAAGATTTTACCCAGCATAGATATAACCTGTACCCTGTATAGCTTTACCTTGTTACAGTGCCATGCCAGGTGTCCAAAGTCAGGCGAGTCAGCTCCACAGCGTTTACATCTCGCGTCTGATCTCAGGCCATGTCTGTGTAAGTGAAACAGGGTGTGGTAGATCTGCTGTAAGTATTTGTAATGAATAATACGCAAATTTCCATTAGGAGTGAGTAGTTCGGTGAGTGCACAACAGGATTGCCATTCATCCCCAGTCGATGGCACATCGAGTATGAGATTCCATTTGTCAAGTGACTTTTGGGTGTTAGCTCCGATTGTATGTAGTGCGTATGGTGTTTATTTCATGTTTTGTCAAGTGAGGTCGGTGATGCGTTAATATATGTGCCAGTTCGATAGGATGGGCATCCCCATCTTCTACCGCGAGGTGTGGCATATAGCGGATCGGATGGAACCAATAGTACGCGTATTGCACTTGAGCGCATAAATAATATAGGTATAGATCAGGAACTGTAAACCCTCCTGAGGCGTATGGCAATGTCATCGTGTGTAGACTTATTCTGGCTTGTTTCCCCGCCCATATTAATTTAACCAAATTTGTACGGAGGCGTTTAAAAATAGGTGCTGGCAGTGTGATAGGTATGTTAGTAAAAAGGTAGAGCAGCTTAGGAAGGACTACCATTTTCACAAGAGATATCCTATCCGCCAAAGACAGCGGGAGCGTGATCCAGCGGGCTATTTGTGTTTCTAATTTATCAATTGCAGTGCCATAATTTGTTCGGAGTACTATTTCAGAATCGCGGTGAATCCAAATTCCAAGGTATTTGATGGGTTCATCCTGCCAGACTAGTGGGAAGTCCATGTGCATCTTCTTTGTATTTTCAGTGAGTGGTATGACTGCTGATTTGGACCAATTTATTTGAAGACCGGATTGCCTACCAAATTTTATATATTCCCTAAGTATCGGTGAGAGATTAGTAGCAGGGTCCCTGACATACAATACCATACTGTCCGCATAGAGCGAAATAGCAATGGGACGTAATTTGAATTTTAAGGCCGTATGCGCGTATTTCTGTCGTATTTTACAGGCTAACGGTTCCAAAGCAATAGAGTATAATAGGGGGGAGAGTGGGCAACCCTGCCGCGTGCCACGTTGTATTGAAATTGGATCTGATATAGGTCTATTAACTTTTATTCGTGCAGTGGGTTTAGTGTAAAGGAGTTTAATCCAATTTAGCAGCAATGGGGGTAGTCCAATATGCTGCACTATAGTGAATAAATAGGTCCATTCAATTGAATCAAAAGCCTTGGCTGCATCGAGTAGTACAGCCACAGCCACAGCCTCCATCTCGGGATTGAGCTGATGTAAGAGGGCGAATATGGTGCGAAGATTATGTGCTGTAGACCTAGAGCGTAGGTACTCATAGTACTTTTCTTCGCGTTTACTCTATAGAGCCGTCGTACTCATAGTACGGCCCGGCATGCCTTCATTGGCGGCCCACGGACCTTGCCTTGCAGTTCCCACGGCCGGCAGTAAACACAGAAGATGACTGCAGAAGCATACGTAGTGAATACATATTAAATAGGTATTCACTACGTATGCTCCTGCAGCCATCTTCGTTTACTGCCAGCCTCTGTGACGTCAGGGCACCTTCGGAAAGCTTCCCAAAAGGCCCTTTAAAAGTCAGCTGTAAGCGCTTTCACAGCTGACTTTTAAACGGGCCTTTTGGGAAGCTTCCTGTTCGACAGATAGAGGCAGAGAAACAGATAGAGGCACAGAGACAGATAGGAATGGAATGGAATGGAAAAGGCACTTATATAGCGCATGGCTACCCGGGGGCCTCCCAGCGCTTGGCTAGAACCAGAATCCATTAACAGAACATTCAGGGAAATAGCAAGGTTTTTAGTTGCCTTCGGAAAGAGAAGTGGCTGGGTTCCCTGCGTAAATGAAGTGGTAGGGCGTTCCAAAGTTTGGCCGCGTTAAGTGAGAAGAGGCGACCGCCACTTCTCGCCCTCTTGATCCTTGGGACCTCCACCAGGTGAAGCTCATCCGAGCGAAGTTCCCTGGGGGACTTGTAGCGACGAAACATTTTCAAGATTAAGGAAGACCCATTCCCTTGCAGAGACTTGTGGACAATACAAAGGGCTTTGAAGCTGATTCTTTCCTTCACTGGGAGCCAGTGAAGGGTCCGCAAGGCCGGTTTCGCAGAGAGGCGATTTGATATTCCAAATAATAATTTGGCCGCACAATTTTGGATCGTTTGCAGTTTCATAATTACTGCCAGAGGGGCCCCTAAGTAGAGTGCATTTCCATAGTCTATTCTGGACAATATCAAGGATTGGACTAATATTTTTTGGCTTGGAAAGGAAGAAGAGGAAGCACTTTGCGGGCCATTCTCAGCAGTCCATAGCAAGTTGCCACTGTCTTCCTAGCTTGCACCTTGAAAGTCAAATTGTGGTCTAGCCAGATACCTAGGCTCTTTATCTCGCTCCTGGGCGTTGGGACTGGTCCCATACATGCTGGCCACATGGTACTCAATGAAACATTGGAAGGATTACCCAGGATCATAATCTCTGTTTTGTTTCCATTGAGTTTAAGGTGGGACGCTCCCATCCACTTGGAGACTTCCTCCAGACATGAATGGAGGTCTTGGGATAGCTGCTTGGCTTGATTAAGCGCGACGACCAATTGAGTGTCATCGGCGTAAGTCACCATTTGGATTCCAAAGGGGCTACAATATCCGCCAGAGGGGCCATATACACATTAAAAAGAGTCGGACTCAGGGAGGATCCCTGAGGTACTCCTACAACGCAGAGGCATTGATCTCGAGGTCATCTCATCTTCAAATATCTGGAAGGATCTATCTTCCAGGAAAGAACGCAGCCACTTCAATGCAGTATCGATGACTCCCGACTTCCCAAGACGGTGAATCAGAATACGGTGATTCACCGTATCAAATGCTGCGCTCAGATCGAGAAGTATGATGACAGATGCCCCTCCTGCGTCCAGAATCTTTCTACTTTCTTCAACTACTGCTAACAAGGCGGTTTCCGTGCCCTGTCGAGGTCGAAATCCCATTTGGGAAGGGTGGAGCAGATTGTTGGATTCAATAAAATTGGAGAGGGTAGAGTTGACATACTTTTCAGCAAGCTTGGCCATCGCAGGAAGCAAGGAGATAGGGCGGTAATTGCCCAAATCTCCTGGATCCAGGTTGGGTTTCTTCAAGAGTGTCTTTACCATAGCTCTTTTCCAGTTACAGGGAACTATTCCTGTACTTAATGAAGCATTAATTACATCTGTAATAACGGGCAATTATCGG